>CABFWB010000942.1:0-30560 GCA_902151455.1 Timema bartmani
TTACTAACCGTTCGGGTTATACGCACTTAAGCTAATGTGTAATGGTAGGGTGATTGTGAGATGAAATGGAGGACCTACAGCATAACGTGGGATCCGAACCATGGTGGAGGCCTGGCAATTCACGCATTCACAAGTTGTGATTAATACACGTCATGTCAGAGGTGAAGGAAGGGTTCGGCAATCAGATAAATCTGTGCTGGGACCGAGGATTGAGCCCCGGACCTCCAGCACAGGAGTTTGACACCTTACCCCTAGACCGCCAGGTCACCGACCCGTAAAAGCTCATCTATAAACCACCTAACTTTTTTTTACCTTTTTTGAACTTCCCTTCACGTATGTAATACCAAATAAACCCCTCCCAATCCTCCTAGCTGTGCTACGTAACTTTTAACATCAAGAGTTAATGTAATTATTTCACAGGAAAGATTTTATTACACTAAAAGAGAGACTCAAATTTAATACTATTCAGAATCGAAAGTTATCTATTATGTATGTTTACTAACAGTGAAAACATGAACTTAATTTTTTTTTTTAACATTAGAATTTAAGACGTTTAATATCTGTGTTACGTAACACTCTACCCCCCCCCCAGTAACACAATGTATACATTAAGGGCTCTTTTATGCACGCGGTTGTTTGGCCACCACGTTGTCTAACTGCATTGAGTTAAATGAGTCAATTTATACACGCGCGGTAGCGGTAAACCTTCACCGCGTTTTGCAATTCCAGCCGCTGGTAGTTAAGAGTCCGCAGCGTTCGAGTTGTTACTAAATAGTAAATACATTGAGTGTAATGCGACCTTTTATGCAAGCGGTAGCGGTCTGCCGTCAGCTCGCATAGTTGCCAACTGAACTGCACCAACTTCAGTGGTGCCCTCCCGTCAATTTACTGGTTGTTATTTACGTGTAAGGTTGTGTTGTGTTTGAATATGGAAGAATTCAACTATAAACGTTTCAAAGATGAGGATAGAGAAAGACCAAGTATATGGAACTCGGAACTGAGGATTTTTGCTAGGCTTGGTATCACTGCGCGCCCAACTATTTCGCCTACAGTGGTAGCGTTTGAAAAACACATGTTATAAATTGGTACATAGCGGATCCGCCGCGGCTGCTACCGTAGCTGCGTGCATAAAAGAGGCCTTGGGGCTTAGAGCTCCAACCTTGACACCTCTCAACAGTGTTACGTGGTTTACGGATGACTTCTAAAGGTGGGCAGAAGGACAAAGGCACCAGTCTTACCTTGTTTGGCTTCTCGGTGACATAGAGGTCGGGGTTTGAATTCCGGCCGGTTATATTTAGATGGTTTCCTTGAATTAGGCTATGTCTACACTTTCTTTAACTTCTACCTTCCTCATCCCTATAACATTTATGTAAATATGAGGATAGCCCGGATGGATAACTCAAAGAACCTAAACAAATTTCTTCATTAGGAATGGATCCCTATCTAAGCACATTTTTCGAACCAATTGATTAAATGTACACATGACTTACAATTTAACTTAAGTCTAATTTATAATAACCCACTTCGGTGGTTGAATGGTCTTAGATATCACTCTCGCAATAGAATGGACTTCCTAGGGCGGGAAGATCGGGGCTCAAATCACAGTCGAGTGTATTGAGTTATTTTTCCTAAATGGTTTTCCACTCTTCCTCCACGAAAATGCGGGTACACTTCCTCTAAAATAACTTTCCTAATCCTTAACACATTAGCGTAATTAGTGCATAAGGGTATAATAACCCGAAAGTATGGTAAGATACAGTGCTATAAGAAAAGTTAAACATTAATAAATCATTTTATAAAAGTGTAATAAACAACTTTTAAAAACACAAGGCTTTTAAATTCAGCCAATAATGTATTTAATTGAACATAAATATGCAGCAGCTAACAGCAAATAACCCACTTCAGTGGCCGTATGGCCTAAGACGTCACTCTCGCATTAGACCAGAATGCCGATGATGGGGAGATCGATGTTCAAATCTCTGTTGGGTGTTGTGAGCGGGGCTTTCAAAAATTATTTTCCACACTCTCTTCACGCAAATGAGGGTACATTTCTTCTAAATATAACCTAACTCATCTCTAAAATCATTAGCGTAGCTAGTACATAATTGTTTAACCCGAGTGTGTAGTAAGACGTGGTGCTAAAAAAATTCGTAATTTATTCAGCTATTAAATAAATTTCCATACCCGAATCGGTGAACGCTCAGAATAAACATAAAGATCAACTCGGTATGCCAGTAACGTGAAAGGCGGGGTTTGAATCCTGGCCGGATTTACTGAGAAGATTTTTTTTTACGATTTCATCATTTATCTCTGTGCAAATACGGCCACATTTACTCTAATTTATACCTGACTGGACCCTACTACAACAGAATAATTAAATGTTTGTATCACTGACGGGTAGTTTTATTTTCTGAGCACTACGTCTTACTAACCGTTCGGGTTGTATGCCTATGTACTAATAACTATGTGTTAGGAATCAGAAGGTTGAATTTAGATTAAGTGCACCCGCATCTGCGTGGAGCTAGAGTGGATACCATTTAGGTGAAAATCACCCTCACTACACCTGACTGGGATGGAACCCTGATTTCCCCATCTTCGGCAGTCTAATCTATTGCGAGAGTAGTGACTTAAACCATGCGGCCACCGAAGTGGGTCAGACGGGTAGTGAGTGAGAAGCCATGAGAGGATACAACAAATTTATATTCGGGAAGTTCCTGTAAAAATAATTTTTGCCACATTAATAGTAATAATAATATCTCCACTTTTCTGGCATATCGAAAAGAAAGCATGGCAGCAGGCACTAAACGAAACAATGGCTGTGTTGAATAAAACAGAGATAACAACTAGTACAATAACAGGCAAGCAATCATGAAGAAGACTTTCGGGGAACAATGGCGCTTCTTGTTCGTCGTCTGCTATTCATCCAGGTACGATTAATGTAATTGAAGAAACAGGGAGAAGATTTTTTTATGTGGGTCCGGGGGTAGAAAAAGGAGGAAGAAGGACATAGGACAATAAATACGGAATTTATAAGAATAAAACCCATAACAATAGGTAACAACAAAAATGGCTTCAAATTACGCACGAGTCCTCAATCGGACAAATAAATAAAGTCGAAGTATAGAATGGTGAGCTAAGGGAAGAAAGCTTCGTCTTAGTCGAGATAAATAGAAAAGATCTTGAGAATGAACATTGATTGCTTGAGACGATGACAAAAAATATTATATTATAAAATAATTATGTTTCACAGAAGTGAAAAACAAGATTTTACCACGACGGACACGCTGACTAAATAATATCAAACTTATCTAGTCTAGTTTGCTGGTGAGTGGGAAGTAGAGGTTCGATATCCTTGCCGGAGTGAATGGAGTGTTTTTTCCTCAACAGTTTCTCACCCTTTCTTCACACAAATCCGGATATATTTCCTCTAAAGCAGAGGTTACCAAACTGTGGTACGCGTACCACTAATCGTACGCGCAATTTTTCCCGGTGGTATGCCGTGAGAAGCCAAACAAAACAAGAAAATTAAAGTCTGAAAAAAGATAAGGCCTTATAAACTCTTATAAATATATTCGGACCAAGTCCATCCAAAAGTAAAAAAAATAAAAAAAAATAAACCGTTATTGGAGGGGTGGAAACACTGATTCAAGGTCGGACAGCTGGTACAACCGCGCAGTGTATGTTATTATAAAATATTCCTGGGCACCATTAAAAATGTACCAAAATAGTAAATATTCAGCAGAATTTTAGTGGTACTCCAAATTATGGAAATTGAGGAGGTGGTACGCCATTCAAAAATTTTGGGAGCTGCTGCTCTAAAGTATACCTTAAATATTCATCCCTGTCCCATAAGCGTAATTAAAATTAATAGAGGTCAATAGCAAAATACAGAAGCTTTAAAAGTCAGATAAAACTTAACCGATTTAAAAATTTCTGGTGAAAAGTGGACAGATTTGATTGAGAATTGGTCAAAATGATATATGACAATATTTTAGAACACAAAAAAAAACTATAAAAAGTAGGCTCTTCATAAGTTAAAAGAATTTTCACTCCACAAACTTTATAGCTTATGCTAACCACACCCACAAAAGATATGCTATATGAAGATCTATTTCTTTACCACTAAGTAATCACTTAGTCATTGTGTCATGTGTTACAAATCTACTTTAAGTAACGATAAGAATTGCGTCGACTCTTACACCAAAGTATGATGTATGGATCTTGCTACTCTTTAGTTTCACTGTACAGCTATACAGTCGTGTTGTTATTTGCAAGTTGATGTTTTATGAGTGCCAGACTATATAATTTTCTGGGATAATTTGTTTTTACTATTGTAGAAACATTTGTTGGTGAGACTAGAACAAATCTTTATTCATCTTAAACATCTTCAATACTTATATCGATTTGTATTATATTGTAAAAGCACTTATTCAGATCACCACATTTGTTTTATTATTTAGATGCGGCTTTATTATTATTATTATATTATATTGAAATTACTTGGACTTATTAAATTTATTACTTCATCATTTAAGAAAGTTGACTGTTTTTATGTCTGTACTACGCCTTGGTTAGATCTAAGTTAGAATATGCTACTGTTGCTTGGAATTCCATTAACTTAACTGACTCTTTTAGGTTGGAAAACGTTCAAAGAAAATGTGTCGCTGCGTGCTATGATAAATTCTTTAGTAACCGGATTTATTATGATTATGACAGAATTCGAAACCTCTTAGGGCTCCAAACTCTCTTCTCGCGTAGACTTTATGGTGATGCCTTTTTTGTTTTTAATATTTTCAATAACAAAATTTCTTGCAAATTTGCCCTTGATCATGTAAGCGTTCATATCGCATCTCGGGCTTCTCGTAGTCCAAAATTATTTTTTCTCTATAGCTCTTATAAGGTAAGCCCTATAGGTCGTTGTATCCATAGCGCCAATTCTAGATTTGTCGAATTCGACTTCTATCATAAAAGAAAAGCTAAACTCAGAGAGTTATTTAAGGAAATCCCATATCTTTAATTTATCATGTAGAGGTTCTGCCTATAATATTTAAATTAAAAATATTCTGATCTATTTTTTGCATATTGTTACTGCTTTTAGCCACTCTTTAGCTATTTGTTATTGATGCTATTTTTTATTCTTATCATTATTAATTACTACTTTTTTCGTAACTATTCATCAGTATATAGGCCTACCAATTTTTATCCTTTTTTTAATCATTTTTTCTCGTGTAAATATATGTATTTGTATGGTACTTGTGTACTTTTCAGTGCTGGCCTGTTATAGGTCTTATGACTGTTGGCCAGCACTATAATAAAGGAAATTGAAGTTGAAATTATTAGCACCGCGGCTTACTACCTGTTCGGGTTTTACGCACTTACGCCAATGTGTAATGGTAGGGTGAATGTGAGATGAAATGGAGGACCTACAGTTTAACGTGGAATCCGAACCACGGTGGAGGCCTTGCATTCCACACATTCACAAGTTGTGATTAATACACTTCTTGTCAGAGGGGAAGGAAGGATTTGGCAATCAAATAGATCTGTGCCGGGACCAAGGATTGAACCTCGGAACCCCAGCACAGAAGTCTGAGACCTTACCCCTAGACAGCCAGGTTACCTAGATGCGGCTATAACCGTAACTAACAAATATAATATCTTGGCTATTCAATCCATCATGACATGCTCATTCGTACATTTGGAATTATTGTAGGCCCACTATTGGCAGCATTAAGCCCTCCCGAGTCGAAGGTGGCTGCGTTATCTGATAGCTCTCGCGATCTTAATTGAGGACACATAATATTATGTAGCTAACAATTTCCACGCGTCTATCTTAGACTCTGTCTTAAAATATGAGTGGAGAATGACCCTGGGCACGGGACGATTCCTGAATAGCTCAGTGGTTAGACCATTGGTGTACTAAGCCAAAGGTCCTAATTTCGATTACCGTGTCCAGGTGTCATTTTCCTCTTTAATGAATATTATTATTATTATTATTATTATTTTTTTTTTAACACCGCGTCTTACTACCTGTCTAGATTATACGCCTACGTAATAATTACACTAATGGGTTAGGGATAACGAAGGATTAATTTAGAGGAAGTGCACCCGCATTTGCGTGGAGGGAGATTGGAAAACCACCTTCAGTGCACCCGACCGGGATCGAACCCTCATCTCCCCGTCTTGAGTAGTCTTGGTCCAACACGAGATTAACGCGTTAGACCACGTGGCCACCGGAGCGAGTAACTTTAACTTATATAGTGTTTTGGATATAATTAATATATTAATACATATATAATCTTAAATATTAAGCTTGGTAAAAGTTTACTATTATATCTTTGACAATACATGAATATTGTTTTAAATTTGAGTATATATTTATAAAAATGAGCTAAATACCTGAGTACCTAGACTTATTGTTCAAAATTTGAGTATAACACTACATGAATACTCTTCTAAATTTGAGTATGTGTGTATATAATATGTATATATAACTCAAATTTAGTATATATTTATATAAATTGAGTATACATACATATATATATATAGCCTATATATACAAACTTAAATTTAGGATACCATCCATGTATTGATTTTATAAAAGTGAACAAGTAGGGCCTACCTGTGTATTACTCTTTGTTATGCAACAACGATAAGTAGGCCTACACAACAAGGACTTATTTAATATTTTTCTGTAGGGTATTCACATTTCATTATTTATAATTAAAAAAATTATTATATTGTTATAGAAGTAATATATATTTTAAGCTATATACATTGCTTAGCCATAAAGTTTGAAAAAATAAATATTTTGAAATAAAATTAACTCTATTCTTAACTATATGCTATAAATTTAATATTAACATTGAATCAATATAAATGTATGTGATGTACAAATTTTTAAAGAAAATATGGCTGCATAATATCCTAAAAATATAGGCTGGATTCCTTTTAAATCAAGCGATACAAAGTATTTACCTAATATTCTAGAAAAACGGGACGCCAAGTATTTAGAAAACATTCATGCCAGATATAATTTTAAGATTTAGTGTGTTAAATACTTAAATGTAGAATATGTTCATTTATTTTAAATTCGTTTATTATATATACTTTTTTGTATTGAAAAAGTATTGTGTATACACGTCTCGAATTACTAGTAAAATGAATTTTTTTTGTATTATTTACATTAAATATAAAAATATTGTATTACTTAATTTTCCTTGGCATAATTTGCTTGCAATTTTTCAATTAATTTTATTTGTAAAGTATTGGATGTATAAGTTTAAAATAAAACCGTGGCTGTAAATTGTATTTGAAATATATATATATTTATGAATAAGTGCGTAGTTGTTTTTGGTTGGAGTTGTGGTGGGTTTTTTATTTAAATTTTTCTTTGAAATATGAATAACTTGGTGCATGTGAAAACTTTTTGACATTACTACTTTTGTATTTGTAAAATATTTCGTATAGATAAGATATCAGCAACATAATGTGCGTTGTAGATATTCTTGTGAAGTACGAATTTTTAGTTAGTGTTGTTTGGGGCGGTATATATTGCGAGTGTTCTTGTCGAACCCTTTTATATTTCTAATTTTTTTGGGGAGATACAAGAAACAGAGACACAAAGAATATAAATCTAAATTTTGCATAGAGAAAAGCTTTGTGCTGTTGTTGCGAGATGTCGCTACTTCCGCAGCCTTAGCGCTTCCTGTATTCCATTGTTGGAACTACTGCTTCCATGAGTTTTCAATGCAAATGGCAAGAATATATCGGAAAGGTATTAGCAACTGAAAAACGCAATGGGGACCAAAATAAAGAAAAATAAAAGAAGGAAAAGAGGGAGAAGAGAGAGAGGGAACGACAAACGAATGAAATACAATGGAAGGGAGCATTGTGTCAGAAAAAAAAAGTCTTTCTAACGATAAAATATAAGATGTACACAAAGAATTTTCTTTTTATTCTTTCCTTTTTCGTCTTTCTTTATAGATGTTCCGTTTGGTATGCATACAAATAGGACTCTAAAAATTGACATGGTAGCTATTATATATTTATAATAGTACAATACTTGTGTCTACATCAATTATTATATTCCAACAAAGCTTGACAAAAGTTTCATCAAGCAAGAATATTCATCAGTGAAGTAGACTAGCTACAGAACAAGTTTAGTTACGATTTTCAAGATGTTATAATTTACTTTATATTACTGTAGAGGATTTTTTGTCTGTTTTACAAAATGGGTTCATAAACACTATATGAAATTCAGGAAGTGGTGTTCCCATGGATTAATTAATTAAAAAGGTATACTGTTATCAATAAATTAGCTTATTCACCCGAATTATATATTAGATCTGTCTTGAATCCTTGTCCTTGCCTGCGCCAAGTGTGGAAAGAGTGTTGGCTGACATTATTAGGGGCCTACAAGGTGTGGGACCTGATGGAATAGTACGTTTCTACCCCACGGATGGATAAAATATTGCTCCAGTACAAACATAAGAGTTTAATTTTCTTCACATGATGATATCCACAGTTGTTGAATATCTGTCATGAGGACAAACTTTATAAATTCAAAGAAAAAGATGTCATTAAACTCTTGGACACTCTTGACATATTCAAGTAAGGTTTAGGTTGAAAATTAAGCTCTATGTTGCTTCTAGAGTATTATTTTATTTATTTTGACCAAAAAAAAAATGTTTAAATACAAAAACTGCAAAAATACTGCCCTTTTCGCTTCCTCTACCCTCCCACCTTAATATTGTGGTCTTAGGTTAAGCTAGTTTGTAAGTCATGAGCTGATGCTCTCCTGAGCTTAGAAAGTGCCCGTTAAATACCTCCAACAATTTCAAAATTGTATCATTCCCGAAGCATTAGATGAACATAACACAAAATAATTACAACCGAAATGAAATAAATAAGTTAAAAAACCTGGTTAGCCTAAGTGGTTAAAAAAAACTTCTGTTAAATGAAATGAAAGGGTTTTGGTGCCGGATGTGTGTACGTAAGGGTTGGGTTGTTGGTGAACGAGTGGAGGGGGGACTAATAAAGGGAGGGATGGAAGGATGGGGGAGATTTTCTGCGACTTTGAAAAGTGTTTTCGAGAATTCCATTAATTAGAAAGCTAGGGACTGAGCTATTGACATCACATAACACAATGGTGTGCCGAATCCCGCATATACTGTACATTACGCATTTTGAGGGTTGCACCTTTGGGGGCAGAAACGTTCTAAGGGATTTTAACATGATCTAGAATGGTGGGTTAGAAATTTAATATTGCTATAGGAGTTTCAAAATATTTATTTAGCTTTATTTTTCACAATACATATACAATTCACAATAATTATTTTATTTTAATATATCACAGATGTGATAAATATTCAGTGAGGACCATTCATATTAATAGCGTATGTGAAGAGGACTGTACTTGTATATCTTACTCGCGAGGCTGTAGTTTAATCCTGACCGAGTGCACTTTTTTATTTTTATGCTTGATGATTTTCCATCCTCTCTACAGATGGATATTAAGGTTTAGTCTCCTCGTCCTTTACGCTTGATTAAGAGTAATTTAAGTAATCAATAGCTCAAACGGCTTTAACTTTAAATAAAATCCTACTATTTTGATAAAGTTTAACTCTTGACTTATAAACGGCCAAATTTAAAGCGAAATAAAGGAAAAGCAAAAGAAACTGCTTCTGTATTTGATTGTAGAAAGAAAGAAAAGTATTATTTGTATAAAATAAATCTCAATACAATGGCTGAGAAAGAACTTTGGCCTCTTTGGTTGGGTATGCTATCAGTTTTGTCAAACTCGTCGGAAGTTAAGATGATAGGTGTAATTATTTTTTTCCACAGCACTTACTATAAGCCTACGTCCGGAATATACACTAATGGGTAGAAGGAGGATGAAGGCCGAATTAAAATATATATAATTATATACCCGCATTGGGGTTTAGAGTGTGAGGAAGCCATTTAGAAAAAAAAATCCCCTTTCATACACCAAGACGGGAATCAAACCCCGACTTCATCAGCATCGCCAAGCCAGGGTAAACAAACTTGACGATTAAATTACGTGCCCATCGATTCTGGTTGAAGGCGTCATAGTAATAATTTAAAAAATAAGATTTATTGTTTTTGTTTTTTTAATATTAAAGTTATTTGGGGAATTGTTTGGGTGATCGTCTCAAGAAAACATTAAATTTCAAATTCATTCTTGTAAGTTTTCCCTCTAAATCATCTCTTGAAAAGAATTGTCAGATGTTTTATGAACTCGGTGAGTCCCAACTTTTTCGGTGTTGGTTGTAGAATCGGAGTCTGTCAGGCTTGATCTCATCTTGTTAAGGTGCGTTCATGTGTATGAAGCTATTAGGGCTTGTGCACTACTCGTCACAATAGAACCAACACAATGGCGTGTGTGGTCATCCCTAAGCGGTCTCTATGGTTACACCGGCAAACACGCAGGAAGTGCGGCTCTTGCCAATCATCTTACGAGCCAATAAAACTTAATCACGTCGTAATCCAAGACACACAAAAAAGTACGTATATATATATATATATATANATATATATATATATATATATATATATATATATATATGATAATACAGGATGTATACAAAACTGCGCAATTCTTCTTCATTAACGAGTTCCATGGCGTCACCCCGCGATAGATCCATACCACCGTCTGTTGGCGAAGTTAGCGTCAACTTTGGTGGAAAGAGGGTGTCATGTAGTCAGCACAACAAACCCTCCTGCCGTTAATCTCAGTTTTCTAGACCGGAGTTGCTACTATTTTTATTCAAATAGCTTTATTTGTCCTCAATAAGCTGAGTTTGACCTCGTCCCAGACCCACTGCTTCACAGTAAACCTGGTGGCACCGGTCAGTGCATAGCAAAAATTCACCATCACAACCAAAATATAATTTTATAATAGTGGGAATTTTTATGGGATATGTATTATATTCCAAATAAGATAGGCCTATGTATTTAAATAAAGTTAAACCAGCTTCGGTGGTGCATGGCCTAACGTGTTACTCTCGTGTAAGAATAGACTGCCGAAGATGGGGAGATCGGGTCTCGATCCCGATCGGGTGCACTGAGGTTTTTTCCTAAATGGTTTTCCTCTCTCCCTCCACAAAAATGCGGGTGTACTTCCTCTAAATTAAACCTTCCTAATCCTTAACACATATTAGTGTAATTAGTACATAGGCGTATAACCCAAACGGGTAGTAAGAGACTCGGTGCCTGAATTGGGCCGGAACGCCGTTCCAGTTGATACGAAAATATATTACGAGTGTTCCGGTCGATACATCACAAGATTAAAGCGTTCCGCCTCCACACTAGAACGCTTCTTCTTTGTTCTTCCTATCGTTTTCCAAAAGGATATATATTCTAGTCTGAACAAACCTAGATCCTATTACGTATTTGTAAAGTGTATTTGATTTTGAACTGACCTAGATGCTACTTACTGCGCTTCTCTATAGTGTATTATATTAATTTGTATTACATTGAGTTTTCCAAGAATTTTCTTCACAACAGAGACGACGATTCCTATACCAAGACAATGACTTCAATACAAATATTTTACAGATGTTAATCTTTCACCTCTTCTTCTGTAGCCTCTATTTTGGGGATTATTAATGGAAAGGGCATTTTGCTGTTTCTGTTCGTAGGTATAATATTTATACCTTCAGTTTCACATTGTCTTTCATAGTGTAAATACCCTACCTATTTGAAGCTTTGAACTCTGTGCCACAAGTGAACCAGCAAAAAAGAAAAAAGAAATACACACATTTCGTAAGTAAATATTTATTTTTATAAATTTTGTTTTGCGTAAAATTTTATTTTTACTTTGGTCCAAACCATCAGATTTTTCAAACAAAAACATACCATAAATTAATAATACCCGCCACATGGCTGATTGGTTATAGTGTTATTGATTGTTTGCTGATATAATTGGTTTTTATAGCTCCGTGATCGAGCGCCAATTATTATATTACGGTCGCGCGTTGGGCACCTATTATGATGATATTGAATGTTTGCAGATGTAATTGCCCCGCGATTGGGCGACAATTATGATATTACGGACTGTTGCTGATATAATTGTTATTTATAGCTCCGTGATCGAGTGCCAATTATTATATTACGGTATTATTCACATATAATTGCCCCGCGATTGGGAGCAAATTATGATGATATGGAATAATATTTGATATAATTGGTATTTATAGCTCCGTGTTCGAGCGCCAATTATTGTGATATGGAATTTATTTGTGTAATAAATTCAACTGTTGATGTTGTACACGCTTTATTTAAATACTTATTTCTTCCTTTACACTTTATTTGAAATTAAACTATGTATTGTCTGTTGTTACTTCTCACTTTATCTTTGACACACATTTTTTATATTTACGTCTAGTCTAGCTATTTCACCGGCCCTTTCTGTATGTTTACTCTATCTATTTCACCGGCACTTTCTCTATTTACTCCGGCCCTCTCTCTACGTCTATTCTCGCTATTTCAGCGGCACTTTCTGTGTATCTTCATACGCAAATATAGCTTATATGCGGACGTGCCCCTTGCCCCTTGAATCTCTCGTGACAGTGTCAAGACTAACTAATCAGGTACGTCTCTGCGACAGGTGCATTGAAGGCTAGCTTCCTATTGGATATAGGGAGCTGGTTTCTCTTGCTCGTTTGGTAAATACTGCGGTGTTAAATTTTAACAATAATAATGAGTTTTAATAGTGAAATCCTTTTAAACTATTCTCCGAAAACGCGTGATTCTCCATGGATGAAGTGTTAAAAGGATAATTTACATACGATACTTTAAAGAAAAATACCTTCATCCATGACTTTTTAAATATATGAGAGCAGTCCAAAATCAATTACGTTACATGGTCCAAGGGGCCAGACTTGCAATATATTGTATTGTTCGAGACGAAGAGGCCGAGGTTCGAATCTGGACACAGGGCATTAAGGACTGCTTTCCCAAATATGACCTATCACTCTATCAGTCTATCGTACTCTAGCTATGCCAAAGCGAGCGCATTTGTTCTTACTACCATTTAAGTGACTCTATTTGTCTTGGTATTATTAGGGACACACATTCTAAAATCACTTATCGGAGCCGGAGATAAAAGTTTCAATCGAAGCGTAACATCCTATGGATGTTTTCTTAAACTATATCTTGACCCCTTGGAGAGAAAAGTATTGTTATAGTAAAAATAAATCAAATGCGAGATTTTGATAAATTGTGATTTTTATTGATCCCCTGAAACTTAAAAAGTTGTTTTCTCAATGTCGTTTGTATATGTGTTTATTTCGGCCTATAGGCTAAACCATTTAATCGATCGGGCTGAAACTTGGTATCTAGGGTGTTTATAGTGCTCCTCCATAGGGTTTTTGGAATTAGATATCTAACAATAAAATTAATGATAGTTCACTGAAGCGCAAAAAGAGAAAAAAATAAGAGAATTTTTCAATGCGTTCTAACGATTTTGATAACAATTTGTATCCAGATATTGTTTAAAATTACAACCAAAATGGTAACTCTTATTTTATCATGAAAATGACTTTAAGCGTATTTTACATAAGCAGAAATTTCCCATTTTGATTATATCTTCGCAACTATTTGAGATACAAAATTATTTATCATAGTAAAGTTGTAGTACTAATCAAATGTATAATCTTTTATTTGGAATATATATATTATAAAACTAATAGTTTTTGAGCTATAAGCAAACACATATACACTCGATCTACGGTATGACTGTAGGTAAGTGACAGCTAGCAGAAGGTTCTTTACTACAGCCACTGGCTGGAAGTAACTAATACCATCATTCTGAAAATTGAAAAATGACACCTGGACACGGGAATCGAACCCAGGTGTCATTTTTCAATTTTCAGAATGATATCGAGGTGGAGTAATCCCCACTAATAAGCATAAATAATAGCTCTGGCTATTAATTCTTAATACCATCATATTCGGATATAATTTTTATTTGCTTAGTAATATTATATTATTAATAAAAAAGTGTTATTAAAGGTTTCTAATAATACCTATAGCCAATTTTTTCAATAAAGAACCGTCTGCTATCTGTAACTAACCTTCACTTCTACCGTAGATAGACTATGTATTTTTTATAGAGCTCTTTGACAATTCAAATTAAATGGTGTGCTATTTGGTGGACAGAGATGTTTCTCTTTTCACAATGTTTCTGTAAAAGTGTATATTATTTCATTTATGCTCTTAGGTGGATTATTTATGAAACCATGTATATTACTTCGTTTCACAAATCTTACAAGTGTTTAGTAGCCGTCTGTATTTTAAGATAAAAAAGAGAGAAAGTCTTCGCGATGAACCGTACCATTTATTTAATAAGTTATTTGTATTATTGGATGGTGTCAATAAAGTTGTTCTATGAAATATAGCTATACAACCCCATGGAATCAACCCACAATCAAATCATACTGACCAAACAGTCGCCTTCTGTTGTCGGAGATAGTGCCATCATCTGTGGATAAAATTTACTGCCATGTGGTCAGCACGACGAACCTGAAATGTACCTATGTTTAACGGAAATGAAAATTATAAGATACGGTACAATAAAGAAGTGAACTAACCAACGCAATTAAATTTTAAATGTAAAAATATAATATTAACATAATTATTTTGACACAATCTTGATTGTTTTAAAACGGATGTCATTGCAATAGCATGATATTTATCTGAGTAACATAGACCTATGTTATTTCAAATGACATTATTCTATTTAACAAATCGGGGACTAAATAAATCCGGGACAAAAGTCTTATTTCAGGGATTGTCCCAGAAAATTGAGGATCATAGATTAAATTGTTTAATAATAGCCCCCGTGGGAAAATATATTACCAAAAAATTATATTATTTTACATTTGAAACACGCAGAAAATTACCTACTCCATATTACACAATGTGACGTAAGGTTTTTACTTTACTTTTACCTACGGTTTGAAAAAAAATAAACAATCGCCCGAACAACAAGTCGATACTCTGGGTGTCCGATGTTTCAGTGAATAATACATATACCTTCAACCCATCTCAGGCCCCATTCTCACAACAATGGACTGTCAATACCAGTTGTGAAAACTAATCATGTTTCTCTATTCATACAGTTTGTGTATTCTTACATGAGGGGCCTACCACCTCTATCTCATTTTCCCTTTGTCCCCTCACCTCCCCTTTCTACTCCAATCCAACCTCTCTCGTCCTATTTTTCTTTCTCTAAAGCTAATCCCCCCTCAAAGAACATGAATGCGAGCAGAGCCTTTGTAAGAACCCATGGACTATTTATGCCTGCCATTGTGTGAGGTGTCGCAGTGAATAGGTTTCCTTATTTCAGGTTTAAATATTTCATTCCCCTCTCCCCCATACTCCCTCTTCTATTGCCTCGTGTTGTGCCGGATGGGGAAATATGGGCCTTCCAATGTTGGTAGTAGTAGTCCTGTTTGACGATAGAGTCGAGAATCTCCACTAAAAAGTTGTGGTTATATACGAGTTTCGGAACGATTAGATTAAAAGTTCGATAATCCGGCACGATCAGGACTGCGGCAATGACGGATGACCAAATATGCCGGAATATCGGACTATATCTGTGTAATGTGGTAAAAAAAAAAACTAGGAAAATAAATGTGAAAATGGTTGTGATTAATATGTGATGTAATAATTTAAAAGTGCTCGCCTCAGGTCCCGATGTTTGTGGGCTCGAACCCAACCGGGGTGAACGGCATTTTTTCACTCTTATTTTAAGGTAAATTCTGTGAGTTCGAATATTCACCTGCTTCCTAGACTTCAACACTTTTAACTTGGTTTAGCAAACTTATGATATGGATAGGCACACTGTTACGGCCAGGCTATGTAATACAGAACGATGCACAATCTCACAAATTTAATCATTGACTGATTGGCAGACGGATGGTGCATGTGCGAAGGCAAAATACGAGTGGTGGGGGTAGGGCCACTTATGATGAACTATCGGGTGTCGGTTTATTGTACTTTTACTGTAGAAGAACCCGCCACGATGGCGTAGTTGGCTAACGCGAAAGTTTAGAGTTAAGCTAGACTGCCGAGGACGATGAGATCGAGGTTAGAATCTCGGTTGGGTGAACTGGGGGATGGGGGGGAGTCGGATTCCTAAATTATGTTTCCATTCTTCACGCAAATGCGGGTTCACTTCCTCTAAATTCAACCTTCTTAGTTCCTAACCCATTAGCGTAATTATTACTTAAGCGTATAACGTGAACGGGTAGTAAGACGTGGTGCTAAATAATAATAGTAATAATATTGTAGAAGGATTCTGGTAGGAATAACAGTATTAGACAACTAGCTGCCTCCACGGGCGTGGGTAGGACGTTTCCTTAGTTAAATATGAAAATATGTACTAATTACGCAAATGAATTAGGGATGAAGAAGGTTGAGCTTAGATAAAGTGTATCTGCATTTACGTGGGGAGATAATGGGAAACCATTTATGATAAACCACCCTTGGTATGCCCGACCGGGATCGAACCACAATATTCCCGTCGTTAGGAGTATAGTTTATTGCGAGAATAGCGCCTTAGACCATGCGGCCACCGAAGCGGGTTCCACGGTGTGGGACGGGCCCTTTCTTACGAAGTGTATTTAGAACGCATACTAAACCGGCTTGTCCCCTTGGCTGATTGGACTAGAATATCTGTCATGACTCATTATCTTAGCGGTATTAGATGACGAACTTTTTAAATGAAGAGAAAAAGTTGTAATTAAATTCCAGGACACCCTTGACAGATATTCAACAACTGCTTATGTCACAGTCTGGAGAAAGTTAAACTCTTATGTTTCTACTGTAGCAATATTTTACTTAGACCAAAACAATTTTTAGCTATAAATACTTCCCAAAAAACACTGACCTTTTCTCGCGTTCCCTACACTCCCACCTTAAGATAAGTAAACTGTGAGGCTAAAGACCCCAAATTTGACCACAGCGTTTGGTGCATACATTACTAATTGTGTGAGTTCTGCTCTTAGTACTCATATACTACCAGTCTTGGCACTTATTTTTATTTAAAATCTACGTTAAACATTAAGGATATTACCGAATTAATCTAATGGTGAGTATGGTAAAACCACATTGGAAATCACATGTTGATAACCACACTCATTATATCTGACCGGTATTCGGACTCCAAACTCCTTGTCAACAGAAATTAGCTTTGTCAATGGCGCGGATTGCTCTAGGGTTGGTTGTGTAGTATTGTATTACAGCTATGCCATATATTGAGTTATTGAGCTGATATTGCTTATATATATATATATATATATATATATGTAAAGTATGTATTAAATTTATTACTATGATTACTATAAAGAATTATACGTAGCCTCCGTTTTTTCTGAGAGTTAGCATGCTTACCTTGCTTGATTCCACTATGGTTAAACATATGAAGCCGGGTCCAGACTAGAACAGAACACCGAACAGAACCCCAGTTGTGCTTCAAAATCGATAGTGCGATAAATACCTAGGCGGTTGTAAGTAGGAGCTGCTGCATATTTATTTATACACTACTACCGAAGAAGAAGAAGAAGAAGAAGAAGGCTAAAACTCCACCGTTGTTGAATGACAAGATTATACTAAGGGATGTGTTCAGTGAGTTGGTCTTATTGGCAGATTTTCTATTCCGGTAATCAGTAGAAAGTATAAAAAAATTAATGTGAATGCACCCATCTGTTCTGATCGTTTGACACCTCAATTTCTATACAATCTTATAAAATAAAGGGGATTATTATTTTTTAACACACACACAAAGAACTACATTTGCCAAAATATATGTGTATTTTTAAAAAAAACTGCAACAAAATAGAGATGTAAGTTGGCTACGGTTCCACCAATGTCTGGATGTTCGGGAGAAAATTTTCAAATTTTCCAAGACATCCGAAATTATACCTATCCCGAACACGAAAATCCTTTGGTGTGACGGATAAAAACCGTAATCTGGTGGATCGGGGCATAAAAAAGCAACGATCAAATTCTGTAACTGAGAACTGTCCTGAAAACCATTCACAATGTTCATTTCGTTCTTCTGTTTTAGGCTGGACCCGGCTTAAGATAGAGCATTAGCGGGGGTTGGCAAAACGCTCACTGAAAATGTGTTTCTGACAGTATCTCGGTGGAAAATTAAAGGGAAACCTTCATTTGTAGAGGTGAAATAATTGTTAAAAAAAATAAGGGTAATAATTTCATTATATTACGCATTTATTTGATTAGTCAAAATAAGATATGGCTATTTATTGTAAAGCAGTGTACCTGGAACGAGGTTAACTTAGCCTCGTGAGGACAAATAATGAGCTACATGAATGAAAAAGTAGCGGCTCCGGTCTAGGAAAGTGAGATTAATGGCCGGAGGGTCCGTTGAGCTGACCTTATGACACTTTCTATCTGCAGAAGTTGGCACTATCTTTGACAACATATGGTGGCTGCTTGGTTGGAATGGCTCGATTGTAAGCTGATAATATTTTGTTTTTCTTCAGGATACAGTTCATGAAAGTAGTGAACTAGCCTACATACAGTTTGACCCAAAAGTTAAGATGGGAGTGTAGGTGACGCAAGGAAAGGTAAGTGTTTTGCAGTTTTACAGCAGCATATTTTTCGGGCAAAATAAATAAAATATTGCTCCAGTAGAAACACAGAGTTTAATTTACTTCACATGTTGATAACAACATTTGTTGAATACCTGTCTTGAGCATAGCGGCATAATATGATGAACTTTTTAAATGAAGAGAAAAGTTTTCATTAAATTATAGGACACCCTCGACAGATATTTAAGAAATGTGGACATAATTGTGTGCAGAAAAATAAACTCCTATAGTTTATTAATTTTGGCCAGCAACTAAATATTTTGCTATAAAAACTGCAAAAATACTGACATTTTCTCGAGTCCTCTACACTCTCGCCTTAAGAGAAAAAAAGTCCTAATAAATGAGAAATACTCGTTGCAGAGATTATGTGCATTGTTGCCAGATTTTACTGACTTGATTAAAACATTTTTATTTGACAAATTGAGGGGAGATTCAGTTCGGGGCATAAATCCTATTTGGAGAAATGTCTTCGAAAGTCAGGGATGAATTCTCCCTAGACCACATTATTACTATTGATCATAAGTGAAACAAGCTTTATAATTAAAGGAATCAAATTCAAGGTTGTGATTTTCCCCCCCAATGAACCACAACAGCATTTTGACCACGAAAAGATGAGGAAACAACTTTAGGACAAACCAATCCTAGGCAATGTGGCTGAGACTTAATTTTTTTGTTTCTGTTTTTTCGGTTAAAATGACCACATTATTATTAGAACTCGTTGCAGATGCAACCTTTATTAAAAGTGTAAATGGCCTGATGCCCCAACAGGCATTAAGGGCGTTTACCTACTAGTCGAAAGAAAACCCACTTCGAACAAAACATTCTGTTCGACGAACAATAAAAACTCTTCGACGAAGATATTTCCATTTTAAAATTGAAGTGTCCCTACAGATAAAAGCTATGTTTTAAAACAAGATTTTTCTTCTCGAACATCGAACAAATGTCTGATGAAGTCCGTCTGTACAATGTTGGATGGAAACGTTTGAAGAACAAACCAATCTGCGCGTGCACGATCTACCCAGGCTATCAACGTTTATGAAGAGTCCTTCAGTCCATCGCAGTCTTTTGGTTGTGTTTTGAGTATATTTGTGATTTATATAATTATGGCAGAAGGGACTGAAGTGAACTCTGAAATGATAATTTTATTGTGTACAGCAGCATCTTGTTATCTACGATAAATCTAAGAAGGAGTACCATAATATATACATTAATACCAATACTGGAATAGTATTGGAAAGGAAAGGAATTTGTCGGAAATATTCTCGTTTTATTAATTTGATAGAAAAAATTATGTAGAAAAATGTTTTTTTTTTTTCTTCATGAATTTCTTATTTTGTCTAATCGTGATATCCTACAGCATCGAACACTTCGGGGCAATTGTCTGAAACAATTCCAAACTAATTGTTTTGACCAGTGGGTAAGCGGTATAATGGTTCTTCACTACTAAGTCTTTCCCCCCACATGATTCTCTATCCGCTACGTCGTGGAAGTTCTTCGGGAACCTCACCACCCATGTCGCGGCTCAAAGATCATCAAGACAGAAAGCGATAGCGTGGGCCGGTGTCCTGTGATGCGGTCACAGCCAAAAGATCACCAGGAGGTACCTTCTGGCTACCAGCAGAATCTCTCTGTCCTCTCCCCCACCCCCCTCTTTCCTTCGTGTGCAGTCCCGAACATGACGCAGCCATTCTCTCCTCCTTCCTCACCCAAACAGTTCCAAAAGAGACACAGCGGGGTCATTAGACAGAAACCTTCTTCATCCACACACTTCTTTTTGAGACTCACCGTCGTAACGCCTATTTTTTTTTATATATATTATTTCTTTTCCTCACGATACCAAAATGTTCTTTGTTTTGTCTAGCGCCTTGTGTTTTGTTGTAAGTGTTGCTTTGTTTCATAATAAGGTATTGTTGCTAGAGGCCCTTCAGTGTTGATCACAGCAGTTGTTGAGTGTGTTCCTCTTCGAAATGTATTGTTGCGATGTAGCACACAATGCCTATGAAAGAGATCACGAGTCATTGCTGCGCCGGGGAACATAACAGACCTCTCATTTACTCGTCATTCTACCTTCTCTAGAGCCTTTGTTACCTCTGAAGGAATTGNCCCCCCCTCCCCTCCCCTTGCTTTGGATTTGGCTTCCGAACAGTTGCCTTCTGCGTTTCGACATTTGTGAAGGGAATACTTGAAATGTTGATATTTTAAATTGGTATACCTATAACATTCAGTGTCATATTCTATACGGGGGCTTGTGAGGCGTTGGCGGCAGAGGAATTGATTAGAATGACTAATCCTTTATCAATCATTTAAAATTGTATACAAATACCAATATAATACATACTAACAATAGCTCCATGTCGTCAGCCCGCAAGTGACCTATACCGAACGAGTGGCCACCGCATGTTAGTGAAGATAGTACCAACATTTATGGATAGAGGGTGTTATGGGGTCAGTACAACGAACCCTTTGGCCGTTAATCTTAGTTTTCTGAACTGGAGCCACTACTTATTTATTCAAGTAGCTCCTCAAAATGTCTTCACGAAGCTGAGTCTGACTCCGTTCTAGGCCCACTGATTCACATAAAAATCTGGAAGCACTGGAGATCTAAACTTGGGCCTCTGGATCTGTATCCATGAGCTCTAGCCACTAGACCACTTTGGTAGCCGCATGGTTTAAGGCGTCAATCTAGCAATATACTAGAATGCTAATGTCAAGGAGATCAGCGTTTTATCCTGGTTGGGGTTCTTAAATGTTTTCCCACTCTCTCCACGCGAATGTGGGTACACTTATTCTAAATTCAACCTTCCTCATCCCTAAATCACTAGCGTAATTAGTATGTAGGCGTGCAACCCCAACGGGTTGTAGGACGTGATGCTAATATATATATTTATCGTGGGTGTTTCAGATTCAATTTTTGGCTATTTAAAATGCTGCTTAATATGAATGAATGTACCAATGAAAACCAAAAAACACCACCCTCTGAATAAGCTTCATTTATACATTTTTATATTTCACGTTAATTTTAAAATTAGTTTAACAAATTGGCAACGGACATAGGAATATAATAATCCTGTTTATAAAGTGCGTCAAAATATATCATTCCAGTCTTTGATGTAATAAAATATTACCGAGATGATACTTTTTCTAATGAAAAGAGTTTTTCGGAATCTTCTTTAAACCTAATTATTTTGTTTGATTTTTATATTACTATCTTACTGACAGGAAAACACTCCTGCTTTATCCATTTTATTTAGTCTGTCATAAATAACAAACTATATAAATATTACATACTAAAACTAGCATGTAGGGTTGAATCTGTCCGTTGAGAAAAACATCGCCCGTTCGCCGTGAGGTTGAAAGGCACCAGCAAAACTTGATACAGCTCTGCATTGCGGTGAAGTGTTTACTATAACATTAAGGAGTAAAGAAATGTCACCTCTCGGCCTTTGTCCTATGGCATTCAAAAATACAACGTTATAGTTTTCTTAATTTTTTCTATACATTAAAAACTATTTTAAAAGTAAAACTTTAACATTAACAGTGTGGTTTTTTTTCAAAATATCTTAACTATTTTGAATACGTTTTTGTATATTTCAAAATATTTTATGTCTATTTAAAGTGGTTATTTTTATAGTCTGGAACCCGAAAAAATGAATTAGGCCTATAGCTTTCAGAAGTGTGAGTAAACTATCCATAAATAATTTTTTTACTAGCGTTGATCATGCCTTGAATAAATAATTTTTATCAATTTTCTCAAATATATATGCTTAATATGACAAACTTATGTGTCCGTTACACGAGCTATAAGCCTACTTAAGGTAATTCGACCATAACATTATAATGAAAAATGTTAACAGGTGTATAATTAAAAGTTATAAATGGTATTTTAATTCAAACAATTACAATTCACAAGTTATAAGGGGTTAAACTTCCTTTTTTATGCTTTTTACATAGGTACCATTGCTAAGGTAAAGTAATTAATGTGTGCGACCGAAATTTAGTTTAATTAGACAGTCGTATGAGTTGTACTGTACATAGTGAAATATTTGTAAGATTAATATGCATTAATAGTATTAATTTTTCATTTAAATATTAATATTTCATTAAAATATGTATTATTAATATTAATATAAATATACATATTATTAATATTAAAATATATATTTAACTGTCTCTCTCATATGAATGTTTAGTTATACTAAATTTCAGTCCATACAGACCTTAACAATGGTACGTAAAAAGCATAAAATAGCAAGTTTGACCCCTTAGGCCCTATAACTTGTGTACTGTAATGATTTGAACTAACTGAATTACTATTTATAGCTTGTTAAAATTGTGCAACATAATTTTAATGTCAAATTACCTTAAGGCGGGAGTGTAGAGGACGCGAAAAAAGGTCAGTGTATTTGAAGTTTTTAAATCAAAACAGTTTTTTTTTTTGCCAAAATAAATAAAATATGGTTTCATTAAAAACATTGAGTTAATTTTCTTAAAATGGTAATATCAACAATTGTTGAATACCTGTCATGAGCATAATGGCATTAGATGAAAAAAAATTTGAATGAAGAGAAAAGGTTGTCATTAAATTCTAGGACAGATATTCGAAAACTGTTGATATCACCACGGGAAGAAAATTAAACTCTATGTTTCTAATGAACCTTTATTTTATTTTAGCCAATAATTTTTTATATAAAAATCGCTAAAATACTTCCATTAACTAGTTCCTTACACTTACACATTGACCTTTAACTTCACTCTGTGAGATTATCATTTTCCGGTAATTTTTTCCATCGTGAAATTTTTTCCAAATGGTGGTTACCTAGTAGGTGAGGGGATTGCATATAGACCCCATAGATAGAGACATTATAGTGTTTTGGCTGAACAGCGTGGGAAAATTGAGGTAGAGAAAGGAGGTTGGCAAAAGTTGTTAGCAAATATTTAAGTCAACCTTAAAATTATTGAAATTCTATTTTTTATGACATAACTAAAATAAAATCCCAACGAAAAATTACAATAAGAGATGAAATTCTCAGGGGTAGGGGATGTATTCATTGAGGTTTTTAGTATAATAAATTGTAATATTAACATAGCTGGTCTTCAGCAGACATTACTTTAATGACACATTCAACCACCAAGCGCTGGAGCTATTACGTGAGTGTGAGAGTAGAACTGGAATTCCTGTTATTGCTTTATTATAGCTCAGTTGATAAAGTTTTTTGTTTTAACGTCCTTAGAATAAATTAACCGAAAGTGTGAATTTCAAAACTTGGGACATCTCGAGTGAATTCTTTACATTTAAATAGCTGGAATATTTTCTCTGAATAACAAAATTGCAAATTTTGCAAAAAATAGATTATTTCAATAAAATACTTTCTCTTTTATCTTGGAATAAATACATTTATTAAAAACTGATAAGATTTGTGAATGAAATATTATACATTGTTGCAAAAACACTCCACCAAAGAATATATATTAAATACCCTAATATACACTGTTACAGAAACATTGAGAAAAGTGGAACATCTTTGTCCACCAAAGAGCATAACAATTTCAATTTGTAAGTGCTCAAAAAAACAAAAAAAACTTATGGCTCAAAAACTATTTTTTAGAAAAATATATTTAAACCAAATTTTTTTTATCTTTAAGAGTCCTACAACTTTACAATGGTAAGTTATTTCATATATGAAATATGTGTCGATATATGATTAAATTTGGAAATTTCGACATATGTAATGTACCCTTTAAGTTTTTTTATACGAAAACGAGAGTACCTATTTAATCTCCAATGTCGAACAATGTCCATATCCTAAATATAATCAAATTTTTAGAGACGATTTCTACTAAATCAATTTAATCTCGTTTTGAACCTTAGTAAATAATCTTTAATTTTAGGTTTAGATATCTAATTCCAAAATATTCGGGGGATCCTTATGAAAACAATAGATACCAAGCTTTAGCCAGATTGGTAAAAGTGTTTCGGCTCTAGTATGACATCCAGACAGACGGCATCCCGAAAAACCACTTTTTTTGTTTCGGGGGCATAAAACATCGACATTTATAGAAATATCGAGTTGAATTTTTTTGACATCATAATACTTCTTTCTACGAGGTATTGAGAGAAAGTAAAAAATAAGGGAACATTTCCCATGAAAAATTATCCTTCTCACATATCCAATTACACGTAATAAGTCTTTTTATAGCTTCGTCTCGAGACTATAGATATTTACTGATTGTATTGAAGACTAAACCCATTTACAAATAGTGACTATCTAACCAGAACAATCTGGAATTAAACTCGATTCTTTTAATCTTGTGATAGACCACTACAACAATTAGGCCGCTACAAATACACATAGAGATACGTTTAAATTTTCGTTGTCCTCGCACCTAAAATAAAAACTATGTAAAAGAAAGTCGTAAATATATTTCTCACACGGCATGTTGGTACTTTCATCCCCTCAACATACATTAGCGGCAATTTCTCCCTCCATGCAACCCCTTGGCTTGTTCTGTGGTCTTTTGTGAAGATCTTTGTTAGTCAAACACAAGGTCCTTAATGTCATAGAAATAGTATCCCATTCCCCTCATGTTTACTACCATTTATATAAGTACCCAGACTTTCCTTCATGAGTGGACACTCGACGCTGTAATAAAATGTTACCGTGTACCGTATACAAGACCAAGACTCATGAGTGAACACACGGCACTTTAATAAAATGTTACGTTGTTGGTAATTTGTTATAAGTATCGTACATAGACCGTCACTCATGAGTGAACATTCAACGCCTTAGTAACATGCTACTTTTTTTATCCTTAATATAAGTATTCTTACAATTGTTAATCTGAGGTGCGTCGACCTAACGTAGAGATTAATGCTTTCTTTAAATATATAGTTGGCACTTCTAATTTGTGATCGTGATTCTAAGGTTTGATCCTAACTTGGTGTACTGAAAATACTTTTACCACTAGCAATAAATAGCATATACAAACACCTCTCTCAAGTTTATACGGTTGATAATAGAACCTTGAACTCCCCGCCGCCGGTAATACGTTATATTACGAGTATGACGCCTTAGAGAGTGCGACCACGATTATACTCTTTGAAAAGCTAGTCTACGAGAGGTCGTAGGGTGATTTATTATTAATTTGTGGTATCTAACATTCTCGTTCTGAACTTCACATGACTTATAACCTAAATTAGTTCTAGCACAGACATTACAACCGTTATTTCATCACTATTAAGGTGGGATACTTGGGGGACGCGAGGACACGTCAGTGTATTTTTGATTTTTGTATTAAAACTTTTTTTGACCAAAATAAATCAAATATTGCTCCATTAGAAACATTAAGTTGAATTTTCTTCACATGATGACCTCAACAGTTGTTGAATATCTGCCATGAGTATAAAGGCATTATATGAAAAACTTTTAAATTAAGAGAAAAGTTTTTAGTTAAATTCCAGGACACCTTTGACAAATATTAAAGAACTGTTGGGGTCACCATGTGAATAAAATTAAACTATGTGTTTCTAATGGAGCAATATTTTATTTATTTTGATCAATAAAATATTTCGATATAAAAATTGCAAAAAACACTTACTTTTCTCGCGTCCCCTATATCCCCACCTTAAAGGGGAAGCCTAACTTTACCGTCCAATGATACCTTTTTTAGGCATGATGAGGATCAAATCTTATACCTTCAGGTTTGGTAGGTGGGCGCGCTACCAACAGAGCAAAGGTGGAAAGTGAATTAAACGTATGAAACGTTCTATACCTACAGGTTACCTACCCTGACCGAATAATGGTCTCTTGAAATGATGTTACTTGTTCGTCAGTCTAGCATTCAGCCAGAGCCGCCGGCCTGGGCTACAAAACCTTTCTGACCCATTGTCCCAACTCACAATGCTAACAAAAGGGGGATGTGTGAATAGTTCCTGAATCGGCAATAACGGCGAATAATAGCGGCACAGTGGGGGGGATAGAGGGGGTTGTACCCCTTCCTCATCCTCACCCACCTCTTTTCAACCTCTAACATCGTCACACATTTCCCTGTTTTAACTGCGCAGCACAAATATCCCAAGTTACTGGAGGTATGGGGGTGTACAAAGTCAGGGCCCTGCATTTTTGGCAATGGGTGTACAGAAACTCATCGTATTAGACAGTCGACACCAAAAGGTTTGTTTACCTCTGTGTGGTGGGCACCTCAAGGTGGGAGTATAGGGTACGAGAAAAAAGAGAAGTGTTTTTGCAGTTTTTAAAATCAAAACTTTTTTTGTCCAAAATATATCAAATATTTCTCCACTATTATACACGTTGTTTGTTTAATTTTCTTAACATGGTGATATCAACAGTAAGTTCTTGAATATTTGTCATGAACACAGATTAGATTATAAACTTTTTAAATGAATAGGAAAAGATATCATTAAATTCTAGGATAGCCTTGGCAAATATCCAAAATCCGTGGGTATCCCCCATGTAAAGAAAATTAAACTCTTGTTTATTTTTTTTATTTTGGCAAAAAAATAAAAATATTTGCTATAAAAACTGCAAAAATACCACCCATTTCTGGTGTTCTCTACACTCCCACGTCAGCTGATGGCTCGTTTGTAGACTAACTAATATTTCCAAGATCGATTCCCGTTAAAGTCGCAACATTTTAGCTTTAGAGAAACTGAGGTTATGAATGGTCGGTTGACCTTGAGTTGTGTTTATTATAAGAGTTGAGTTAGTTTGTAGGCTATATGCTGATACTTACTATCAGTTAGTTCAAAAAGTAAACGTTAAGAACGCTTTGATTAAAATAATAGACTAATTTACACAATACTTCTCTTTGCTTGACCACGATCGTTACGTACATAAAGCTAGCCCGCCACTTTCTCCAAATAAATTGAAATCCATACAGTCCTTTGTGCTACGTTTGTGCTTATATGTGCCCGAAGCTCAGCGTTTGTACTATTAAATTACTCAAATTATAACGATTTTAATGTGGGGGGCCAACTTGATTTCAAACTAGCCCGCCAAATTTTTAAAAACTTTTTTACTTAGACTAGTGTTCGAAAAGTTGAAAAATATATATATTTGAGTATAGCCTAAAAATTATTGGTTTCATAAAAATATGTTTCAAATAAAAGATTTGTTTTAATAAAAAGACCTACATATTTGCAATGATAAGTAATTTCATATCCTCAAGAGTTACGGAGATATGATAAAAAGTGGGAATTTACGCATCAGACTGGAACCCTTGAAGTCATTTTGACGAAAAATTGAGGGTAGCTATTTTGTTTGGAATATTAATAAATGTTTTGAAATGAAATTTAATCGAAATCGTTAGAGCCGATTTTGATAAAATCTATTTATTTTATTTTCGCCCTTCAGTAAACTACCCTTAATTTTAGGGTTGGATATCCAATTACAAAAAGAGCCTTGGAGCAACCCTATGAAAACCCTAGATACCAAGTTTTAGCCCGGTTGGTAAAATAGTTTAGGCTCTACTCCGAGGTACAGACAGACAGATGGACAGACAAACAGATGGATAGACAGACAGACGGACGGAAATTCCAAAATAACTTTTTCGGATTCAGAGGATCCTGAAACGTCTAAATACATCAAAATCTTGGGTTCGATTTTTTTGACGATCACAACACTTTTTCTACCTGTAAGGTAGTGATAAAGTAAAAATTGGGATTGAGACCAGTTAAACAGTTTAATACATTTTTTAATACAACAAAATTGAAAAATTAATGTTTTTAAAATGAAAAAAACAAAAACTTATTCAAATTTCAATGTTGTCAAGTGAAAAATTCAGAAAACCCCACCTTTCATACGTTTTCTGGTTTTAGCTTAGTCACGCACCTAATACATTTCTTGTAATTTTGGGGGGCAGCGTTATTAAAATCATTGGCGAGAGCCGAAAAATGTATTAGCCATGCAAACAGTACAACACACTGTTTAGTTTGAAAGATAGCAGTCATTCCTTGACGGATTACATTATGATCCTGCCTAGTTTATAATCTATGCCATAGTGGAAGCCTTCAAGGTAAGCCTGCTACCTTTCATGATAAATGGAGTGTACATAATACACCATTATTAATATATGAAAGGTACAGGATAAAGTAACATTACACACATTTTTCAGAACAAATACCTTTATTTCTCAAATCCCACAAGGACTCCATTAAATATTTTTTGACTACTCTAAATACGACAGAAACCTCATTTAACCATAATCTAAAGTGCATTAGAAAGGTATAATAATTGTCTAACCGATGGAAGCACCAACTTAATTTGAGTTAAAATTGTACTTTCTCATTTTTCCATCCGTACCCTTAATATATTTATATTCGTGTTGTTGACCTCAATGATCTTAAAGTAAAGTGCTCGCCTCAGGACCCTATGTCCCAACGGGAATCGACGGATTTTTCTTGAGCGATAAAAATCCGTAGCACAACTTCCTTCGAAGGGAAAGTAAAGCCGTCTAAGCCTCATGTCGATTGTGCCATTTAAAATAATCCAGGGTGGTGTGTGAAAAATACCTTTCCCGGCAAAATTAAAAGGACCTTTCGCTCTCGCTCGTATAAATTCGCGTGTGTTGATATAATCAGTCGGTTCAGAAAGTGCAAGTTGATATCTCAATAAATAAAATAATATAAAGTATATTCGTGTTATTGGAAAATGTCGTTAAATTAGGCATGGTGTCTAATTATATCTTGTTTAAGACGCGTCCATTTTTATAAACAGAACCGTTAGTAAAGTTAAATCCAAAAGTTCAAGACAACTTTTCGGGATGATGTGATTTTTACATTTCAACTTTTTAACAACTGACTTTATTAAATCATTTTATTTTATTGATATACATTTTAAAGTGCATTAATCTGTTTTACAAATTAGGGACAAAATCGAGAACATAAGTCTTATTTCAGGGACGAATGGTCAACTTAGTTTATAGCCACATTGATATTTTATTTAATAATTATATATATATATATCTTAAATAATAATTTTAGCACCGCGTCTCACTACCTGTTAAGGCTGTACGCATATGTTCTGATGACGACGCTAATGTGTTGTTAGGAAAAGGGAAGGTTAAATTTAGAGGAATTGTACCCTCATTTGCGTGGAAGGAGAGTGGAAAACCATTATAGGGAAAAAACCTTAGTACACCCGACAGGGATTTTAACTCCGATCTCCCCATCATCGGCAGTCTAAGTCTATTGCGAGAGTAGCAGCCTCGTCCATTCAACCAAGGAAGTAGGTAAATTATATTTTTGGATGGTTAAAAAAAAATATTTCCATGGCTCTCTTAAATTTAACTGCTTGTGAGAAAACTAAATGTAAAAGAAGACATTGATTCGTAAACTCTGTTATTATCCATGCTGATTTTGAAAAGTAATGTAATCGTGGATCTCATAGAATGTTAAAAGAATCCTTGCATGTGTCTAAAGTATGCGTGGAAATTGCAGGCCTCCATCGGTGTGTGTTGTAGGCCTCATTGTTCAGGCCAATCATTCAAACTTGAAGATCTCTATTTTTCATCACCTGTGTAAACAATGAAGGTCTCATAACGCTATAGTTCAAGTGAGTTCACTCCCAACGTTAACCTTGTAAGTTGTAATACACACACTTATATTTCCTCTCATCTACGTGAAGGAAGGATAGTCGAGTTGAAGCAACCCCTTGTGAGTGACAATGTTTGCTGGGTCTCGTGGAGAAGGCTAATTTCTACCCTCAAAACGCTTTCTTCGAGCTTCCCAAAGCGTAGCGTAACCTTTGTAGACACAGTGTTCCCCATAAATTCAAAACAAACTTCATAATAGGTAGTGTAAGGCTTCTGTTGGAACAGCCACAAAAAGCGTGGGTCATTTATCAACGGCGTGTTGGGTGGAGAGGGGTAAAACGGGGGAGGTGGGGGGGGGGAGCGGTTTCA
>CABFWB010000942.1:33448-66946 GCA_902151455.1 Timema bartmani
TGCTTACGTAATATTTGAACGCCCCCCCCCCCCACCCCCAAAAAGGTTCTTCACTCCCGCCAAAGTTGAAAACCATTGCAATGGGTGGACATCAAAAGAGCCCATCTCACCCTGTGTATAACACCAACAGTCAAATTTTCATGGGAAGAGCATTTGAGAAAATACAAATATAATTTTTGGCTGTCAAATTTGGTAGTATACTTATAAATATTTCATTAGTGTAATTTTATAGGTATTTAAAATCTATCAAAAGCGACAACTTTATAACACATGACTTTACGTACGAGTCCGTGGAAGTAGATCTAATGATATCTTTAGCTTTCAGGTAATTCTATTTTTTAGCAAAGTGTCTTACTACCCGTTTGGGTTATGCGTATATGTACTAATTACGCTAATGGTTTTCGGGATTAGGGAGGTTATATTTATAGGAAGTGTACCTGTATTTGCGTTAGGGAGAGCGGAAAACCATTCTTAAAACTACCCTCGATACACCCGACCGAGATTCGAACCTCGATCTCCACCTCATCGACCGTCTAGTCCACTACGAGAGTTGCGCGTTAGACCTTGCGACCACCGAAGTGTGCAATAAGACACTTTATATGAAAATTGGACTGTAGCTTAAGTAGGTAATGCAAGCCAAAACAAACGTCGCATGGCACGTGCGGTAACTTGTAATTAAGAACACAGTCGAATTGAGACGAGTGAAATCGTTTTATAGTTTAAAAATACTCAAATATCTATTACCTACCTATTACATTGATCCCAATTGAATTTTTTCAAATAAATAATGCAGATAACTGAACTTTGGTACATTTTCTGGCTTTAACGTAATCTCGTATCTAATTTTTCGGTTAGTTTGTCGTGAGCTGGGCTCTTAGGGTGCCGTCTAATCGAAGAAAAATATCTGAACACTGTAAATTTTTTTATGAAAATGGTAGCTCTGAAGATTTTATATCATTTTAATAAATCTTCGATTTTATGTTACAAACCTGCTAAGAAATAACTTTGTATATAAGTTTTTAGCTAATTAGTTCGATCTCAGAGCGGCAATTTTTTTTTTAGAACGGCGTCTTACTACCCATCCGGGTCATACGCCTTGCCATATTTAATGCAAAGCATCGCTGAAAATTAACCAATTTAATATTTTCACGAGTTTTAATTAAAGAAATTGAAATGTAAGTATTTGGTCCAAAAAGGGAATAATATACTGGGGAGTGGAGTAGGTTACATAATGATGAGTTATATACACTATAAACTACTCATAACAAGACATTACTAGGATAGTCAAATCTCGTAGATTACGGTGGGCAGGACATGCAGCGTGAATGGAAGAATCTAAAACCTTGTTCAGCGTATTGATTGGTAAACCCATTGGGAAGACCTAGACGCAGATAGGAGAGTAACATTAGACTGGGCCTGGAAGAGGTAGGGTGTAATGAGTTGGACTGGATAGAACTGGCTCAAGATAGGGATAGGTGGAATACTTTTGAAAGTGTGGCAATGGACTATCGAGTCCCTAATGCTATAGAGTGAGTAAGTAAGTAAAATTTAGATTTCTTAAACATCCAATGGGGTAATTTACCTTCAATTTAACGTGAATAATATTTTGAACTAACAAACCCTGTTCTAAAATCACACGGAATTTCTGGATGTCTACAACATATCTCGTTTCTTCGGTAGACAGCACCTAACGGATCTAATGTAATGAAGTACCTAAAGAAAACGAAAGGAGGGTTGATTATTAATAAAAGTAGCACTCTTTGAGTTTATAAACTCACTTGCGAATTACCTTTTTGTGTCTGTAGCTTTAAAAAAAAATCCCACAAACTGAAAAATATTTTCTCTTATTGTCAGACTGTTTTGATGATGTCTATGTCAACTCAAGAAATAAACACTTTTACCCACCCGCTCTACCCAAACAACTACTACCATCAAAGCCCACACCGCACTATCCCCTCAACCACAATATCTCCAACTCGCACCGTAACCAATCTTTTGAACTGCGTCAATATAATGCTCTTGAAAGGGGTACGAAAAGAGGGGGTGAGTGTGAGAGGGGTGATTGGAATTGGGTTTGGAAATCAGTCACTACAAAGCTGATAAACAATTTATATTGTTGAGGTGCCCTTGTATTTCGTACGGTGGGTTTAACACCTGGGGGTATTCCTAGACATTCGTTACGCGCAAAGCTGCCTTACACCCCTCACTCCACTCCTTCATCGATCCACCCTCTCACTGGTCACGTGACTCATGAGTCACGCATGTTCCACACAAACATATTATGGTCTACTCCTGATCATGGGAACCCTAGATTTTCACGGTCGAGTATGAAGACACTAGTACCCCTGGCCGAGTGGTTAGTGAGGCGTACCAAGTATATGATTGAACCTGGTTTGTTATCACGCGATCCCGATACAGAATCACCATCACTATGTGTATACCACACTCTTCGGTGTCCTCATGGTCTAAGGCGCTACTCTCCTAGTAAACTAGACTGCCGATAACTGGGGGATCGAGGTTCGAATCTCGGTCGGGTGTACTGAGGGTGGTTTTTCCAAAATAGATTTTCACTCTACCTCCACGCAAATGCGGATACATTTCCTAAATAATCCCTAAAACTATTGATGTAATTAGTACATAGGCATATAACCCAAACGGGTACTAAGACGCGGTGCTAAAAACAAAAGTAGTGCGTTAGATAGACCATGTGGCTACAGAAGCGAGTAGTATTAATATTATTACTAAACTGTGTATTAATAGATTCCTCGTTTTCTTAATAACAATGTGTTTCGATCAGCAGATGATATATTTATTTCACCTTATAACTAACTTAGTAACGTTTGCACAGGGTAGTATAATCATCCTAGATACTCCTTATTCATAATAATATGTATAATTTGATAAAATATTGATTTTCAATAGACATGAAACTGAATGCTTACAGTATTAGGGGTCTACTGTCATTAAAATTAAAAATAAAGATATGCTGACAATATGATTGATAATTTTGATTATTCGAACCGAAAACCAAATTGAAAACGGATAGTGAGAAATAAGTAATTTGAAAATGATATTGTCAATGATTATTTGTGAATTTTGTTAGTAAATTAAACACAAGGGTTAGTCTATTAACAGCTAATAAGAGGGGTGGATGGGGGTGATAATTTAAAAAACTGCATTATTAATAGTATGAAGAGTGCTTGTAAAAAAAAACACGGCTTCAAATAACAACACGGGGGAGACAGCTTTCAGTATATCCAGCCAAGATTCGAACCTTGATCTCCATATCACTGAATATTCAGTATATGGTGAGCCTAACTTTACACTGCATGAACACCAGTGCCGTTTGTTATCATCTGAGCCTTAACACAAAAACTAATTCTACACGTAAGTTGGGTGACCTGGCGGTGTAGGGGTAAGGTGTCAGACTTCCTTGTTGGGGGTCCAGGGTTCAATCCTCGGTCCCGGCATAGATTTATCTGATTGCCAAACCCTTCCTTCACCTCTGACAAGACGTAGGAATGCCAGGCCTCCACCGTGGTTCGGATCCCACGTTAAACTGTAGGTCCTCCATTTCATCTCACAATCACCCTACCCGTTACACATTAGCGTAAGTTTGTATAACCGGAACGGATAGTAAGACGCGGTGCTAATAATCATATCATACACGTCAGTTTTGAAAAAATTTTTTTAGAGTGGCGCACCTGGGACACCTGGGACTTCCTGATTAATTTGACAACAAACCTATATATACTACCCCACATACACCTGAAGTCCCAATCCGGGTTTGATATTGATATCTTCAGGAAAAGAAGATAAAACAAAAAACCGTATCGGAAAGAGAGTTTTTGTTTAAAAAATATATATTGTTCCCATCATGATCTTTCTATAAATAACATTCTTGTTGACTCAAAATCCATTTTAATTTCAAACAAACTTTATTTTAACCGTCAATTTATACGGCGAGTTCAGGGTAGCAAACCTCTTACGCGGTCGGGTATGCATCGTTCTGCTTCGTCATGATGTAGAAGTTCTTCTTTAGAAATTACACAACACCTTCTAACATAGTTATAACAAGACGTGTCTCCCCTACTCCCACTAGAGAAAAAAACAACAACACAACATTGTTGGTGGACACAATGCATTCCTTAGCCGGGATAAGGCAGGTGGTAATTTTCTCGATATTCCCTCCCTCCCTCTTTTCATGCTACTGTGATTGAATTTCATGGCTTAAATCACCGAGCCTATGGGCTACGTCAAACTTTTGACACTGATTTAAGTTATTTTCTTTGCATGGCTTCAAGACAATAACAATAGGGATCAATTTGATCATGAATATATATATATATACAGAAAAAATACAGTAGTCGTTCAAGTCTATATTAGGATAGATGAATTCAACGTACGAAGAAGAAAAAAAACCATGACCTATATAAAAAAAAATGCTGAATGTTTTTGTTGACGGTTTAGGTAGCTCGTTTATTTTAATTGGGGATGAAAAAAACTCTATACATGATTAGATTGATTACTGGTTGGTAAAAATTGAAGTAAATCATGATCTGCGCATTCGTACAGCTGTCCTTGTACTATTGGCAGCATAAAGCCCTCCCGAGTCAAAGATAGCTGCGTTATCTGATAGCTTTCGCGATCTTAATTGATCGGCTCATATGTAGCTGAACATTTCTGCGCGTCCATCACAGACTCTGCCTCAAAATATGTGTGAAGGACGATCCTGAGTACGGGATTATTCTTGGATAGCTCAATGGTAAAAGTATAGGCGTACTAAGCTAAAGGTCCTAGCTTCGATTCCTGTGTACAAATGTAATTTTTAAATTTAAAGAATATATAGACTATAAAAATGAGGTATATTCGTTAGTGACGGATCAATTCTATAATTTTACCAATGCCGATTTCATTATTTTGGTTCTTGGTTTCCGGTTCCGTTACCGGCTCTCAGTTACAGACTACCCTGGAGAGTACCGCCTTCCGGAGTGCTGAGACGCTTTGCAGGCATTCAGAAATCACGCGTTATTGATTAAGTTGTTTGTTATTTAAAAATATGGTTCATACCATAATGAAGATGAAGGGAATCAACATGTTCCTATAGGACTAACCACCTTACATTTTAAGTTTTATAATTTTATAAAATTTGTAAAAAAAGGTGAAACTAGCTCATTTTCAGCGACCCTTCACGTGAAATATCGCAGTATATAGGACAAAGTAAATGGTTAGGAACATAGATCTAGCTTTCCTTAAACATCTACTAATTTATAACGGGGTCACAAGAGAATATTCTAAGATAATTGATTATTGTTTTGTGATTTTTAAAGGTTCAACACTTCCATATCCATAAGAAAAACTGCTGTGTGATATTTTGCTTCGATTAGGTGGCGCCCTTAATCACATTACAACCAAATCTAAAGCCAGCCTACCCTTTCCCCTCCAACACATGTAAATAAATTATTACAAACGAAAAATTCAGTCCACTTTTCATAGGAGGAGCCCTATCTGAAATCTATAAAAGTTGATATATTTACTTTCACATATTCATAAGTCAAGTCATGTGAGTGTCACCGTTGTTTGATATTATCAATACCTCTAAAATAACATTAATCATATTTGTTACCAATGTTGACAGCAAAAAAGTTTGTATTTTCTAAAAGGCTCATTTTATGAAAATTGGACTGCAGCTATAGGTGAATAAACGATTTTTCAACCAAATAATTTGTTTATCAACTACGTAACACACGACTATATTTATAGTCATTTGATTGTTGACATGTATTTATACCGAAGAACTGAACAAAATATCCTCTATATTAATTTTAATTCATTAATCTTAAGATTTGCCTGTGTATCATATGTTAATAGTGAAAAGTTTGTCTATGTGCCTGAAAGTGATTGCAGGTCTAGATTACGCTAGATTGATTCTATCCAGTATGCGACAGTTCAAAATGCTACTCGAGCTACTTTAATATATTCGTCGAATGTATTTGTATGCAAATGATTACTTCTGACAGATAGTATAGTAATTGTATATAAAATAATATTAATATAGTTAATTTATTTTCAATCCTGACTGGAAAAAAAATCTCTCTACCTTCCTACTACGATTAAGTTTGATTCACACTGATAGGACTGTGCTCAGGCCGTGCTGGGACTGTGTCGTGTCGCTACCATTCACACTGATAGGACTATGCGCAGCCCGTGCTGGGACTGTGTCGTGTCGCTACCATTCACACTGATAGGACTGTGCGCAGCCCGTGCTGGGACTGTGATCGTGTCGCTACCATTCACACTGATAGGACTGTGCTGTTAGCGCTCCTGCTTTGCTCACCAGCAATTGTAGTCATAAATCAAACAGAGGAAGATGTGATTGTTGTATACGGGCTTTATCTTACTTCACTTGATAAAAAGAGGAGAAAACGAAGAAAATACTGGATTTATAATTTGTTTAGAGCAAGAGAAGGAGAATTCCACAATATATTTGGGCAACTCAGAGATGACCATCAAAAGTTTCACAAATATTTTAGAATGAGTGTCTCGAAGTTTGAAAACTCACAGAAACCTCTTGCATTCAGTTTTTCAGCTATCTCCTTCCAAATATTTTCTTTAGTGAAATTATTATCATAATCTTTATGCTGTAAATTATATAAGCATTCATACTCTTGAACCAACATTATTAAGTTTTCTTCATCCATAGTTTCGGCTTATTGCACACAGCTGTGTTAACAATGTTGGAATGTTCCGCAGCAACTGCCAGATTGTAGATAAGAACATTCGTGAAGGTTCGCCGCTTGCCGGAAGAGGCCGAAGTAGGTGAAACGACCTATGGATTTATAGTAATAGTTTTGAGCTAGTTTGTAAGTCGTGTATATCTTCATGCAATTCAAAATTTGAGATTGAGTTTTTTTTATTGGAAGTTTTAAACTTCTTTTTTAAGTTTAACATAATCGATATCGATGGGGTTGGTATCATGATTTTTTCACCTGACTCTTACCTGGATGTTTGAGATTCGACTTTGCTCTGGGGGGATTCTAAAAATTATCGATTACAATTTCTTCCAACTTTTTGTTTGAAAACTATTCTTAAGTTCAAATTTAAGTACATACATTTAATGAACTTTCAATTTATTCTATTATTTAGCACCGCATCTTACTACCCGTTCGGGTTATACGCTAACTTCTAATTAATATTTGCATTTATACACACTTGACCGCTTCTGTGGTCTAGTGGACGGATTCCCTGGCTACAGATCCAGAGGTCCTGGGTTTGATCCCTGGTGCTTACAAATTTTCTGTGAAACAGTGGGTCTGGTATGGGGTCAAACTCAGCCTCGTGAAAACAAATGAGGAGCTGCCTGAAAGTAAAAGTGGCAGCTAAGGTCTAGAGAACTGAAATTAACGGCCAAAGGGTTCGTTGTGTTGACCACATGAAACCCTCCATCCGCAGAAGTTAGCGTTATCTTCTGAAGCAGACTGCGGCCGCTCGATTGGTATAGATAGCTAGATTACGGGCTGACGCCATGTTTTTTTTTAAACTTCATCCACACTTATGCGCTCCAAATGTCACACTACCTTAAGACTATAGTTTGGCCCAACAATCTCTTGAACCAAAGTCTCCACAAAGGCTCAGAAACGCTCTTGACCACGGCATTTACCTGTTATCGTGGCATACGAGTTACCTTATCATTCATGCACTCTACTATTAAATCAAGTGACAAACCTGTTATTTATTTCAACTAAAGTGAACACAAAAGGATCCAAGCTGACCACAAGTTTGCGTCGTAAATAACAACTAATATGTGTGGGGGGAGCGAGGGTAGAAGAAACAAATGATTGCATCTTGGCTGGAGGGAGAAACCTGTTAGTTATTTGGTGGGTGATTACTGTCACTCAACAAAGATGATTTAATCACCCCCTCTCTCCCTCTTTCAAACCCCTCTTCACAAGTTGGAATACCCCGCCCACATAATCACACTCTGGTTTACAAGAAATGGTCCTCTTAAAAGTTAAGTGAGAGGGAAGGGAGTCTGGGGTCAACTTGGAACAACAGTGGTATATGTACACTCCATCTATCCTGAAAGTTTGCAGTTTACTATCTACCGATCACAGTATTGCCCTCTATTATAAGCTGCAACATAGTGGAACCCGTCAAGATAAGCCTGCTGCGTTTAAGTTTAAATGAGTGTAGATGTTTAAAAAAAAAATTTATAAAATAAATTTTCGCACATTTTTTTTATATAATCTCTACATCAAATTATTATTGGCCGGTTGTTAGTTTTATTTTAGTACTCTACTTGTTTGTTTCCCGTTCGGCCCAACCGCAAATTACATAAATGAAACCGATTACCATTACCATTGGCCGAGTGGCTTATCAGTTCTGCTAATTCATATTTGGCAACCCCGTTTTCACTACCCTTCCAAGTAAACCGCAAATTCACACTAGTGAGCTATCATTTACAGGATATATATAGGCATTAGTTAACCTCGGTGGTCTTGGGGTAAAGTGCTCGCCTAAGGACCCGATGTTCGTAGGTTTAAACCCAGCTGCGGTCGACTGATTTTTTACTGAGCGAAAAAAATCTGGAGCTCAACTTCTTTCGGAGGAAAAGTAAAGCCGTCAGTTCCATATTGATTGCGGTATGTAAAAGAACCCGAAAGGAATGTGATCATAACTTTCCCGGAAAAATGGGTATGCTCGTTCGCGCTCGCTTATAGAAATTCATTGTGGAAGGCAACGGGGAACTCCCCTAGTACATGGGATTTCTACCAGATGGTGCAGGCAGCAGTTTCCAACTGAAGGGCTGAGTGTATAGACTAAATGTGTGGAAGTAGGGAACGCGATAAAAGGGAATTGTTTTTGCAGTTTTTATAATAAAACCTTTTTTTTGTCCAAAATTAATAAAATATTGCTCCAGTATAAATATAGAGTTTAATTTTCTTCACATGGTGATATCAACAGTTGTTGAATATCTATCATGAGCATAGCGGCATTAGATGAGAAAATTTTAAATGAAGAGAAAAAGTTGTCATTAAATTCTAGTACAACCTTGAAAGATATTCATATTCAGTACACATGAGACAAGATGTGGCCACGAAATATAATCTTGTAGGAAACATAACTATTTCGGCAATTTTTACAATACATCTTTTGAGTTATAAACATATATAACCTAATTCTGTTTAGGTTTAGGTTTTAATTTAACGATTTTCATATAGGCTATTATAATAACCACAATAGCCTACGTGACCAAAACAAATATAAATTAAAATGAACGGAGATTGAACCCCCAATTAAAGAGGTTTTCTCCTTTGGGGGGGGGGAGAAATATTTTAAAATACTCCTTCATTCAGGGAATATTAGCTAAATATTTATATTGAAAATAAGAACGATTTAATTTGAATCAAACTTCAATAATGCATCACTCATAACTAAAAAAAAGTATGAATATTAACATAAATATTTATAATAAAAACTATTTAAGAGCATTTAATCATTTACTCCTTTTTTTAGCACCACATCTAATTATCTGTTAAGGCTATACGCATTTGTACTAATTAAGCTAGTGAGCTACAAATGAGCAAGGTTGAATTTATAGGAAAAGTACCCACATTTGCATAAAGGGAGATTGGAAAACCACCCAGGTGAAATCACACAACAGATTGGAATCCCACTCTCCCTGTAATCGGTAGCTTAATCTGTTGAGAACGTGACGCCTTAGACCATGTGGCCACTGAAGCAGATAATCCACTATTTAAGCCATAGAAAAGGTCCAAGAAGCCATCGCATTATTTAAATATTGTATGCAATCGTACGTACCGCGTGAACAGTCTTTGAGAAAAATATTTTGTGTTTGATCAATGCCGCTAAAACTTACTGTTCAAAACTTTCTAAAGTGAATATCGAATATGACTTGGGATATCTCTTGAACATCCTTACTAGAAAATCAAATCCCAAAATAAATAGGTAAAATGACAAACAAGCAGAAGATTTTACTACAACGTCCAAACTGTTTTCTTTGCCTCATTTCTAAAACAATGGTGTATGTATTCAGCTCGGTATCCAGCCACATATTGCTGGCGAAAAAATGTGTTCAGTTGGAAATAAAAAGAAGGAGAAAGAATAGGTAGGGAATTTATAGGTGGAGGGCAATACAACCGACACGGAGTAAAACAGGGGCAACATTGGTGGTGGTTACTATTTTTTTTAAATGGGGGTGGAAGAGAATGAATTAGCTAGTATCTCAGTGGATGTTTTCTATTTGTAGAATAGGGTAGGGAAGGGGTGAAAAGTTTTCTATTACGAAAAGGGTTATTTAAATGAGTACCAGGGGGATGTTATCTTGGTAGTGCAGGCCTCATATTATAGGTGAACCAGTCAGGAATGTACAACATGCTAGTATTCAAAGACACATCACAATGTATATTTAGAAAATAAAGACGGAAAAAAAAAGGCTCCCTACATTTTTGCTAGTGTTTGGGTCTTAATTGGATTTCCCCGAACCGCCTACCAAGTGTTAAATTGACGTCTAAACCGCCTCTCCTCTTCTAAGAGAGATCAGTGCTACTAACTAGTTTCACGAAACCGATTAACTTTTTATTTAAATTAGAAATATTAGAAAATCTTAAAATACGCTATTCATTTAGCTGAAATTAGAGCTAATGTGAAGATAATATGAATATAATTCCTTTTTAAATCGAGAAAGGTAGACTTAATTTTAACATATTATAGTTGGCAACATGGTCGGGGTACTCCACTTTGGACTCATTATTTTTAACTAGTGTTCTTCAAATAAAACACAATAAAAATATAGAGTGAAAAAAAAATATTCTCAGCATTTTTTCAATTGAACAACCAAACACTCCCCTTCAATCCCCAGCTCCCCCTCCCCCCAACCCCATACTTTCATAGGGCTACTACACATACCCCAACAAATCCCGCCACACAAAAGCTTGATTCTTCTAATTCTGGCACATGCCATTCAACTGAGTTGATAAAATAATGACAATTTAAAAATCGAGTGGTTTTTTAACCAGAGAATAAAAAATACATTCAAGTTTTTTTTTAGGTTAATTTTTTTTAAAAGCTACAAAGTGGTATTTTATTGATTGTGTTTGAACAGAAACACACACATTATAGTCTTCAACGTCAAATATTTCGTACAGACTACTGTAAATAACAGTAGAAGAACGCTTTTGATGTACATTGACAGAGGGACAAAATATCGGTGTAAAACAAATACAAGGCACATTTAAATACAATCATAATATAAATTATATTAAAATCCATAAACCAAAATAGACTTCACGTGTCATGCTCATGGTGGGTTTGTCAGGAGAAATACAAGAACATGGTGAATACATGAGATAAATGTATGTGGAAAAACTGGTATGGACAGAGTCAGTAATGAATAGGTGCTAACGGAGTGTGGTTTGAAAGGTCAATGGGGAAGAAGCGTCTTATGTTGGTTTGGGCATGTTTAGAGGGAATGAGTGTGGTTTCGAGTGACGAAGCAAATATTTGAATGTAGGGTGTGTAAATCATAAGTAAGGTGTAGGCCATTTAAGACGTGGCTAAATGTTGTAGACGAATGCATGAAAGAGAGAAACATTAAGAGTTTCAGGAATAAAAGAGCATGTATGACTCGGTGTATGGATGTTGTTGAAGCGAAGGGAGTATCCAAGGATAAGGAAGTGTGAAGAAAGTTAGTGAGGATGGATTAAATATGAAGTTGTTGTTTCTTCAGCCATATGCACAGTTTCTTGCCTACCCGTAAGGGAATGGCATGACTAGCTATGTATGTGTGTGTGTATGTATGTATGTTATGTATGTTATGTATGTTATGTACGTTATGTATGTTATGTATGTAATATAGTAAAATGTTATAATTATTTTTATTTAGCACCGTGTCTTACTACCCGTCCGGGTTATACGCTTAAGTATTAATTATGCTAATGGATTAGGAATTTGGAAGGTTGAATATAGAGGAAGTGAACCCGCATTTGCATGAAAGTAGAGTGCAAAACCATTTAGGAAAAACCACCCCCAGTTCCCCCGAGCGAGATTCGAATCTCGATCTCCCCGTCTTCGGCAATCTAGCTCAACACGACTAGCGCGTTAACTAACTACTCTACCGAGGCGGGTGTTATCAATTTTGACCGCAAAACCATGTGTTAGTAACTTAGTATTTTTTAAAAGTTAGGCTATTTCAAGAGCAAACTGTGCAGCCTTCTTAAATTGGTTTTAGTATATATATTTTAGCACATGGGCTGTTAGTTAAATTATTTAATCTAAGGGATAGGAATGATGAGGTTTTATGTGTATTCACATAGTGGGGAGAGTGGTTGACTATACCACTGTGATAAAATAAAATTTGGGAAACTACCTTCAATGCACCCGGCCGAGATTTGAACCTCTATCTCCCAATCACTTGTAGTCCTGTCTATTGTGAATCTGATGACTTGAGGCAGGGTGGTCCAACGGTCTTCATCCCAGGGGTCAAATCTGAATATCAGTTTGCACCGCGGGCCGAAAATACATTAATAATCCCATCAACTTAATATAGACCTACAAACAACACATAATAAACAATTATTTTCAATACTTATAAATAAAAATGTATCTTTGGTTGGTAGAATCTTTCAAATTTTACCAACAAAAATAAGTTTATTACTCTCTCAAAAATGTATTATGAATTATGCATGCACACACACTTTCACAAAACAACTTAGCATTATATATATATATATATATATTTAAACTTATTTTTATTAATCAAATAAATACATAATAAAATGCAATCATAACCTTTAAAATAAATAACTTTATTAAAATCATTAGCTTTTTCACATCTGGAACCAAGGGTTTCCCTTTAAATTTCATCCAGGTTAATGTGAGGGCCATATTTTCATTGAGTGCGGGTCACATTTGGCCCGCGGGTTGCCAGTTAGCCCACATCACCTTAGAGTGTAAGTTACCCGTTTATCATTATATTTAGTATTTATTTAATTGATTATTTTAATTTATATATTATTGGAAAAATATTTCAACAGTGTACTTGTGATTTTCGCGACCAGTAGCATTAAACAAAATTGATTAGACTCCTCATCCTGTACTCAAAATTCATATTTCTGATATTTTATGGAACATACCACTCTATCAAAATATATTAATAGTAATGTTGAGGTTAAATAAACGTTTAAGTAAAGCAATGAAAAAGCAAAATAAAAAACACTTCTTGGTCTAAGGCCTAGGTTTTGTGAACTAACTAATTGGCAAGAAAGAACTACATAAAAGATGCACTTATTTTCTTTGACTTTTTGTTTACATATTCCTAATCCTTGACAAAAGGTCACCCCGTCTCAGAATTACTCTATTTGACCGCCATGTCAACCAAACTGAATCTTATAAACCTACGTTCCTGTCAGGATTCTTTACGAGCACCAAATAACATGATTTATATCTACACAACCAGTAAATAAACGATAAAAGAAAAACGAGAAAGGGATTTTTTTTTTGCTTACATTTTGGTGTTAAAATATAATTTTATTTTTTATCAATCTTATTTTTCTCTTGAGAAAGTTTTTTTTCTTTTCTTTCTATCGTTTCAGAAAGTTATTATCGACGGAGTACTCTTAGCTTCTGTCACGTGCGCTTCTTGTCTTGTGCTCGAGTAGAAAAACTTCCCATGTCCACTCGAATATGAAACATTATCTAGAGATTAATTCGTGTTATATATTTATTTAAAAAAAATCATGGCTATAATATTTAAGGCGATCACAAGAGCCAAAGGTAAAACCTTTAATACTTTTGTTAATGTGTATAGTAGAACTCGTTATCCCCTATTCAAAAAATGCTAAGTACATAATGAATTAGGCTATATCATGCTATTATCTTTACTACGGCCTTAAGATTTCTCTTTGGATTTTAAGTTCGTATTTTATCATTGGATTTAAAGTTGAGATTTTTACTTGGTGGTGGTAGTGGTTATATATGTCAAAAATTAAAAGATACACCTTAGATACTCGATCGATTGCTCAGAATTTTAATTTCAAATCACTTAAGCAGAGCTATTAAACTAAACATCTACTAAGCGCCGCCATCTTGAAATGGATAAACAGATTGAAAAACCATGAACACTCCGTCCACCACGAAAGGTAGCAGTCTTACCTTAATGGATTAATTACACTCAAATCTTATCTCAGTTCTAAGCTATGCCATAGTGGAATAAAGAAAAGTTATCTTGCTATTTTACAAGGTATACGAAGGGTAAATACCATTCGGCCTAAGCTCAAATACTATCTGACAAATTTAGTTAAGATTGGTCTTCGCACTTGGCAGCTATCGTGGAACAAACAAACAGACAGATGCAATCCCAAATGATCAAGTTAAAACAAGACCTCGTAACGTTCGTTCAATTATATAATTCTGTCAAGGTTAAATTAACTTTTAAAATTAGTAAAATGTTGAAATATACACGTTTTATTGATTATAATTCACATTCACATTCGAAATTTAAAGAGGGTTATTTTCTTTCAAATTCTGAATTGTTTTTATAGGTAAGATTTATAATTACTACTATTGGTTTAGGCTAACACAATCATAGAGCGAACCTAACAACCAGACCTCATACCATTAATTTACTATCCTACTAAATACAAGTTCACTTTATAACAAAAAATGCTATCGGTGATTACACGGCTCATCCATGATTTAATCCCCCTTAATGCAATATTTCAGATAAGACGAGGATCGTAGCCAATCTCGTCCCTAGGTTGACGAACCAGGGAAATATCAAAAACTCTCGTCCCCAACCAGGAATGATCAGGATTTATTTGCAAAAATTTAAAAGTAATACTTAAATATATCAATGTCAAAATCACTTCACTTCAAAAGGAAAAGTCAAAAGAAAAACTCACTTCTTATTATCTTGAATGAAGTGTCATGACACAGCTCTGATAAATTGAAAGTGGGAATACTTTTCGCTCTTATATTCACATAGCCGATTTTCAAGAAACGGCATATTTTCCTATCATTCACTTACCTGACTTGACCTAATCCAACCTAACCTAACCTAACCTAACCTAACCTAACACATTGTGTTTAAATACGCCACACACTTCCTGCTATCGTACAGCCACTTAATTTCATCAACTGTTAAACCACGATGTTTATTAAATTTAAAACTATTGAAAAGAAGAACTATTTTGCCACGTTCCTTTCATACATGATCAATTCAGCTAAAGTGATCAAAATTTATGGATATTAAAATACTGAAATGAAGAGTATTCACGGAAAATGTAAACATTAGCAACTTTGGGACGAGTCATGTTGTATATTTCTACTAATAGCCTTATTTGAAATGAGCCATGTAGCGCCCATTCTATCATTTAGTTAAGAATCATATTTTTTCAGTAACTCAAGGATTACTGTAAACTATTGGGTTAGTCAATAGTCATATAGGTCTAATAAAATTGGCTGCAGTATTAAAAATTCGAGCACAACTGTATATATTTTTAAATATTTATAAACATATTTAATAAATACTGTCGACCAGTTCTTGTTTTAAATTCAAAATTCAGCTACCAATACTGGTAGTCCCGTGGAATAAGGTGCTAGACCCGCAAGCCCGAATAATTGCTGGTGACGTAGGAGTTCCAGGTTCGAATTTCAGCTGGGTCAAATTGGTGTGGTTTTTCCATCCTCTTTCTACAACAATGCATACTCACTTCAGCTTAAATTACTTTCATCGTGCAGCGTCGCTCTTATTTTGTAGTAGAAGCGACGACCACAGTTAAGAGGAAATTTAAATGGAAAGGTAAAGGCAAGCAAAACATAAGAGTGAAATAAAAGTTAACAAAGAGGTTTATTGGGATCCATACTTTCCACAGTTTAATGCTAGGCTTAAACAAAGTACCAATAAGTACCATTGTTACCAAAATTGCCGTGTTTGGTGTGAATCACCTTAAATTGACGCTCAACCAAGGACAACAATGCTTGGGTTGACGATTGAAAAACGGGTGACACCTTAAAGAAGAACATGCGCACTTTCTAGAACGAAAGTCTACTAAACAGTTAACTACAGTAACTCTAATCGGAAGGATTAAATTAAATTATGGTTAAGCAACAATACACAACACACTGCTGCCTTAAGGCAGTAAGCCTCACATATCATAAGAATGGTCAAATAATGACGTTGAACAACGTTTGAAGCTAGGAAGTCCGTATTTAAGGAGTTATAGTGATAGTTGCTAACTGGATCAGCTGTCGTTGGTTATCTCCAAAGAAGAGTAATACGATACAAAAGAAATGCTCCAAATGCTGGAGCTATTAGTCTACAAATAGTAAAAAAAAGAGATATCAGGAATCTAGGCCATCAGAAAACTATGGCAGGCCTATTCCTAATTAGTACTGCTTGATTATCCAATAGTATAGTTAAAACTCAACAATAGTCTGGAGACAGACTACAACAATGGAAAAACTTCTAGACATTAAAGAGCCAAGCGACGCCTGAAGGGAGCCGGACAAATCTAAACATAACAACACGAGGGCAACTCCTCTTGGGTAGAAGCACCGCACAGGGTGGAAAAACAATGCCAATCTAAAGATTTATAACAGCCAAAGACCAAATTAAGTCATGCAGTAACGCCATGGATTAACCTAATTTCCACTTTTTTGCCAATCTAAAGGTATGAGTGGCACGGTCACATAGAACAGGGCATCAGACTGTCCCCCAAATATTTAAGACTTGCCATATGGACATAGTTAAACAATAAACAAGTGTGGTCATAAGAACTACACTCTGTTTAAAATAAACAGACTCTGGCAAAGAGTAACAATTACACTTAACCTACATTGAAGCTTCTCAAATGAAGAACATCAAAAAGAACAAGTCTGTAAAAGACTAAAGGAATAATTTTAACATATATTACACTATCTGCGGCTAGGTGGTGAGACCGACTGAGTAATCATCGTGAACGCTACTTGTAGGTACTTGAAGCCTCCTGGATGCTCGTGAGACGAGTTGTTGGAATTAAATACAAACATAGTACGAGAGGCGCTGCATTATATACAAAATCAATCTGACGTCTAGGAAGTGGAGGGGGAGGGGGGGCTTGCTGGCACATGATAGACTCGTCCAGACCAAAATTACAGCTGGCCGCAGTCCAAGGAACCACAGAGTGGACTTAGAGTATCAAGGTCCCGGCCCAGTTGACAAGGTGTTCTTGCCGCGTTCGCTAGTTCTATTAGGTCTAGTCGGACAGGGTTCAAGCGACCCAGTATGGAACAATCACACAGTAAGTTAATAAACTCCTATTTATTTTCCTTTCTTTTACTTTCGTATGTACTGCACTTAATTTAATTTTGTTTTATTTGTATATACGGACTAAACGATCTTAACCCTCTACAATCGTTCCAAAACTTTAGGATATGTAGTTAGTAATTTGTGCGTGTTTTTTTTATCGTGTGGCATATATGAACGGGAGGGACATGACATCCAGGTTTGGTCGCCTCATGTGTAGACTATTAGCAGCTCTGGTGGCACAAAACGTTGCCCCGGGTACACCATAAGAGGTTGGTTGTCTATATGTGCTACGTGCAGTGAGATTATGTGGTGTTAGTTATTATAAAGTTGTGGAGCTGGTGTGAGTTTTAACCGAACTTAAGCCTAATCAACCAAATTCTGGTGACCGTTGGGATCATGCATGCTTTTTAAGGGAAAAATATCCATATTACAAGCTGGGAATCGAACCCGGGACTCCTAGACTCGTAGCCAGGTGCACTGACCACTTAACCACGGGACCGATTACTCTTATGTTGAACTAAAAAGATACAAATATATGAATTCATTTGATGAGAGATCGTTGTTCGTCCATAAAATGCCATCTTTGATTTTACCCATATATACTTAAAACGTGAGGCGATTCTTCTCGACATTTATTCCTGAAGCTCCAACGAATTGAATTTAATAATAAACATATAAAGATTATACACCGAGGATGTTTCCATAAAATTTAAATTTCAAGAATATTTATAGGAGAGGCCGCCATTTTTAAAAACAATTTATTTCGACGAAATTTGTTAGTGCTATACCAAACCGATTTTAATTTTTTTTTTTTATTCAAAGTATTTACTTGGAGGTGGTAGAGGGTTGGGGAGTTCCACACACAGCTACCCTCGAATATTACTCTCCAGGTGTCACCTAAAACCCCCATCATTTCTCGTGACTTAAGGTGGGGATGTAGGTTGGGTGAGCTTAGGGCAGTGTTTGTGCAGTGTTTTATGGCAAAAAATGTTTTTTTTTGCAAAAATAAATCAAGTTTTGCTTCAGTATGAACATATTATTTAAATTTCTTCACATGGTGATATCAACAATTATTGTTGAATATCTGTAAAGACCATAGCGGTATTAGATGAACAACTTTTTAAATTAAGAGAGAGTTGTCATTACATTCCAGGACACTCTTTACAGATATTCAACTGTTGAGGTCACTATGTGAAAAAAATTAAACTCAATGTTTGTACTGAAGCAATATTTTATTTATTTTGGCAAAAAAAAACTCTTATAAAAACTGCAAAAATACTGACCAATAAGCTGTAAGAACAATATAATTTATTCGGTTCGGTGGCTGCGTGGTCTAACCCGAACGGATAGTAGTAAGATGCGGTGCTATAAACAAAACTAAAAATTAACAATATAATTTAACGCTCTAACACCTTAGCACAAAGCCTAAAAGTTAGGCACAGCCTTTGTGGCGTGATAGAAACCTTTTACTACTACTAATTCCTACACCTTAAACCTCTTAAACGTTAACATTGCATATGAAATAAATTCAAGCTATCATAATCGGTGGGTACGTGGACTAAATAGCAGGCTCGTCTAATCTTTAGTTGTCACTGTTGAGTTCGGGGTTCTAATCCTGACCAGGCGTACTAAGTTTTTTCCCCCCTTAAATGGTTTATCATTCTACCTATACACAAATGCATATACATTTTCTTTAAATTATACCCTACCTCATAAGCGTTGCTAAGATGTGCATTGTTTGAAAGGTTAATAAGAAGTGACAGTATTATAAAAATATTATTTCTTTCAAATTCATATATTTTTTTAATCTCAAGGTTAGCCCGTACTCAGACACGGCTCGTTTTGTCTCTGTGAAAAGTTACCAAAAGAATTTCTATGATAATTTTTTTATTTTAAAGTAAAATACACCATTAGATTACGTGATAAGCCACTTTGTAAGAATTTGAAAAAAAAAGAAGCACCAAACATGATGGATAAAACAGCTCATTTTTGCAACTTATGGAAGAGAAATAAAATTATCAAACATTAATAAAGAATGGTTTCTGAACAGATTTATTTATTCATTAATTTTCACACACATTTACAATAATTCGGAATACAACAGTTATATCGTCTACAAGCAATGTTTGAAATGAACATTTGAGTGAAAATACTTCTAATTGGTTGTTACAACAGAACTGCTAAAAACACACAATTCTACTCATTTGACTATGGTAGTTTAGAGCTCTACTTGGTGTCAGATAGATTTTGCCATTCACTTTACAGATTTCCAAAAATTAAAATAAGTTGTGAATATATGCATATACCTGTGTATAAAATAATTTTTAAAACATAAAAAAGTTTTTTTAATACCAAATGGCGTCAGTAAAAATTAGCAAGGAAAATCAACTTTAACTGAAGTGTAAAATATGTTTTTTTATGAAACAGAAACAATATCACAGAGCTGAAATAACTAATATTATTTACTTTAAATTAAATCAAGCTATTCATTATGTTTGAAATAATGTTTAAAATAGAAACTTGTTGTTTTATAACTTTTGTCCTAAAGCCACAATTTTTAACAATTTTTGGTGGACTACACAACACTAATTTATTAAAATGGTCTCTTCAGAATATTCGCGACTTTAAAACCAAAACAAACAAGAAATATATATACAGTAGAATAATTTGTATTTTTGTGGTGTGTCCCTAAACCTAAATTTCGTTTTAGTAAAAAATTTAATTTTAAGATCAATTTCAGTACATAACAGATATTTCTATTAACTTAAGATTTCTGTTTAGGTTTTTATTTTATTTTATATGAAGCTGTTTTATATAGCATTACTTAACCAATCCCTGATTTATATTGCTAGCTATCCTTAAGCATAAATTAAGTCTACGTGGAAATAAATTTATGTTATTTAAGGTAGCCTTTATACTTCTTTTTTCTTTAATTGAAATATATTTAATCAAATTTCACCATCTCCTGTACTATATGAAACTAAAAACAGGAAAAATTAAATACAATAATTTTCTTATAAAGATAAAGAGTTGAATTTATATATTAGTAATGAAAATTAAAATAGCAGCTTCTTTTCCAAATATAAAAAACATTTTTTTCTCTTCCAAGGGAAATCGTTACAATAATTTGGCATAACGTTAATCGTAGACACTTAAATACAATTTAACATAACGTTACACCAAATAAAAATTAATTTAGACAAAATAAATGATTAAAACTCAAGAAGACGTACATACAATACAAATTAATAGGCTTAATAACAAAATAATATTTGTTTTACAAATATATATATATATCAATAAAATCCTCAATATGTAATAAAACTAAATCACAGGGAATTAAATAAACATATACATTTGCTTCACTGAGCAATGTCTATTTATACGTAGGAAGTATTTGTACAGTAAAAATAACATAAAATTATGTAACTATTTGATATATAATATATACTAATAATAAATGTTACAGTATTATAATGTATTAACGAATAACATTCTCTCTTTACTTACTGCACAGTAAAATAAAATTGCATTACAAAACTCTTCAATGGACAGACTAATGGCACATGAATATATTAATCAAATCGGCTGTCTTATTTCGATAAATTATAGTGGCATGGCGCGACGTGTTGACAAGGTAAGCAAAACCAGTTTAAAGAGTACCTGTGAATAAAGTGTTCTCATCACTCGGTAGAAAATTCATTGGCCAGGTAAAAACGAAAATATATTAGAGGTATGTAGAGCAGAGCCTGTTTATGTTTGGTCAAATGGGACCGTCTGGAGGGTTGGAGGGGAGTACGGGGCATATCACAGGTCGTTTTAACCAGCTCTGCGTAGCTTGGAATCGCTACCCATCATTCCATGGATAAAACAATTAATTAAAAAATAACTATTTATAGCTTTCAGAGCTTCCCTTGAAACAACTGTAACAGTAAACAATCAGTGGAGATGGATGAGCGGGCAATACGCCTGACTGACTTGGAACTATATTATGTCCAGCAAAATTGAATATTATATTTTCCATATACTCTCCAGCCGAATATCAGTGAAGCCTCTTAAAATTCTTCCTACTAATTCCACTTTCATAGTTGGAAAGATGAAGTGATTGACAAGAGCTAGAAAATGGGACTCATAACGGTGGGTGTACGGACTAAGCGTTCATACTTGTCAATTCTGGTTTGTTTGATGACCGGAAGGTAGGGTTTGAATCTCGGCTGAGTGAATTGAGGAAATATTTTTTCCAACGTGGTTTCCCACACCCCGTCCACGTGAATACTGATCTACATTCTTTACTTTACCTTCCTCATTCCTAAATCATAGCTCTACGGTGCGAGTTCGCAAGCAAGTTACACCAACCAAGGAGCCGACGCCGTTATCAAAGACAGTGCCAACATTTGTGAGTAGAGGGTGTCATGTGGTCAGCACAACGAATCCTCCAGTCGTTAGTCTCAGTTTTCTAGGCGTAAGCTGCTACTTATTTATTCAAGTAGCTCCTAATTGGTACTCATGAGACCAAGTTTGACCCCGTTCCAGACCCTATGATTTACAATTATTTTTTTTGAAACACCGGGGATTGAACTCTGGACCTCTGGATCCTTAACCAAGAACTCTGACCATTCTACCAGAAAATCATTAGTAAGTTGTAATAAAATTTGGATCTACCTAACGCGTGGAAAGTTGTGGTGTAAAGGTGTATTTATTAAAAGATGAGTTACTCGATTTGGCATGAACAAATTATGTGAATTTTCCCTGTTATCGACGAAAATAATGTACAAAAGAACATTAAATAATTATGCATACCTTGATTGTATGTAATCTAACTACCAATGTCTTGAAAAGTCTCTAATTGGGGGTTAAAAAAATGTTTTATAACAACCAATCTATTCTATTAATAATACAAAATAATGGAGATAGAGCTGTGTGATGTAAACTTTGCTGACATGGGGGTACGGATTGGAATATGTATTACTTTCGAATATTAGTCTATCGTTAACTTGACAGGCATGTCTTATTTACAAAGTTACTTCATTGCAATTTTCGTTTTGAGCGTATAATTGCGATTCACTCCTTAAAACACCATTGGCACGATTCAAATAGTTCTGCGCGAACACCCTAGAGATTAGATTCACGCGAATCACCTTGTATTGTTAGTGTCAACGAGCCTAAATTTATTTTACACCCCATTACAAAGCGTAAGTTTCTACGTGAAGACATCCAAACTGAAATATCTTTTAATACCAAAAGAAATCATTTCCTCGTAATTTATTAAACCCACAAATATATTAGCAAATGTAAACGTTCTCTTTGCTTCTCAAAACCATACAGCTTCAAAGATTATGGAGAAAAGTTAAAGGTAGGCTGGTGGTTAATTGTAAAAAATAAAAGGGCTTGAATTCACAAAATTACATAAAACATTTTGTCTTTCAGTGCAAGTCAAGAGGTAAGTCTGAAAAGAAACAGTCATAACTTTTGGTATCTTGATCAATTTCTCCAAAATTAATTCATGAAGCATTTAGATAAAGTTTGTTGAGTGTTTTTGCTACAAGGATAATATTAGAACATTATTATCACCAACCCCTCTTTTAATTAGGGCTGGGCCGATAAGCCCCTTTGCAGATATGGCCGATGACGATATTTTGCTGTTAATACTGCCGATAACCGTTGCCGATTTGTTTTTTTAAAATTATCAATAGATTAATTATCAGTTAAATGACAAAATAACTAAACAAATATTTACAACAGCGGTAAATTGGTACTTCGACATTACGCTTGAACGCGCTCTAAGAACTGATCTCGGGGAGCGCTTAGTGAGCGATCGATCGAGCGGATCTTGGAGCGCTCAATAATCGGCATGCAGCCGACGCCACGCACCATAAAATGATGTATTTAAAAAAATATAAATCCACAAGAAATAAACTCATACTAGCCCACCTAATATTGCTTCTGATAGTGTTAAAGATTTCCACAAGTAACAAAGTTAATCTCTAATATATTTATCAAGTATTTTTTAATTTGAAATTGAATAAAATAAAATTGAATGGTTTATTTTGTTTAGAATGTTGGTTTTGCTGTTGATTATAAAATAAAATATCTAACGCAGAATTAAAGAATTTGTGTTTACATGCAAGAAACTGTATTACATGCAAGAGACTGTATTTAAATATTTTTGTTTGAACTACAAATTATATTTTCATGACTTGAGAATTTAAAATATATCTATAGATTCAGAATTATCGGCGTAAAATATCTGTATGATTAAAAAAAATCCTTTGCCAATTGTGTCAATATCGAGCGATTAATCGGATCGATTATCGGCATCGGCCCAGCCCTACCCTTTTTATCTTAAATTGATTTTAATACTTTTAAAACTTTATTAAAAAAGTGTTTTATTCAATTACATCAAAGCTATTGCGTTTCATCGTACTTAATTCAGTAGAACTAGCAACCATGACAACTGAGACGTGTCAAAACTCCAGTTTCATTTAGTCTAGTTTAGTTGTAAAGGGAAGGCTGGTTGTACTAGAGATTTTTTTTTACTAATTGGCTTCCCGCTTTCCCGCTACAAAAATGATGGTACATTTCCTTTAAATTCTACCGTACTCACCCATACCCATTAGTTCTAATATGCGGATATCCCGAACAAGTATAACACCGTGGAGTACATTTCCTTGGAGAAAGAGGAGCAAACCATTTAAGGAAAAAACTAAGAACACTCGGCCAGGATTCGAACTCTTATCTCCTTGTCACAGAAAAACCAAAATAAATGAGCTTGGAATCTAGACTACAGAGCGGTTAACTAATTCTAAAAATGGATTATTGTATCTCCAAGAAACCAATTAAAAAGGATAAAAATTACTATTTATTCGCATAGAAGAAACGTGCGTCATTAGTTTGTTTGTTTGTTTGTTTGTATGTACTATTCAATGGAATGAACACTTCTATAGATGTTAACATGTGAGGAATGTTTAATAAATATCCAATTTTCTGAATGGTATTCTATTTGTGTTTTTAAAGTCAAATACCATCATATCAGTGCTGAGAAATAGTTACCAGGTGAATGATGTTGGCAGTTTTCGTAATATCTTCTACGCTATAGTTAACCATCCATTAGAACGTTCACAAATAATCGTAAGATAATAGACAATGACAAAAGGTCAGTACTATCCGATTTTCATAGGAAGGGCCTTTACTGACAGTTTAAAAAGTTACAAAAACTAATTTCATATAATCACACGTCAAGTCACGTACATCTATTACTTTTAATACATCATTATCATCATCATCATCGGCAGTTTACGCCTTTGCGGGTCGTCTGTCACAAACTCTTTCATTCCTGATGATCTCCCCAAGCCTCACCCTCTTCCAAGTGTCTCCAGTTCACTCCTTTAGCCTCTATGTCCTCCTGCGCTTGGTCCATCCATCTCGTCCTTGGTCTTCCAATAGGTCTTCTGTCCTCTTCCATTATTACCACATTCCCCAAGCTCTGCAACCTTTTACTCTTCAGCGTCTCTTCTAATGGCATATAGCCTCTAAGCTATCCCTAATTTTTTAGTTTCTTATCCTATCTCTCCTGGTAATATTTTATTACCTCTCGGAAACCTCATCTCTTCAGCCTGCATCAATCCGTTCCGAGTTTAGGTAGGTGTCGTCTTGTATTTAGTGTAGCACCACACTTGAGGTGTACTCAATATGACTCAGAAACTGGCCTTAAGAGCTAGACATCACTATTGCATTGGATTGCTGGTGATAGTTAGGTCAGTTCGAATCCCGGCCGGTGTGATGAGTGTGTTAGAAAAAAAAGAAAGGAATCCCCTTTTTCCTTCGCGCAAATACGGGAACATTTCCTATATAACTATACCTTCCCCATAAGTGTAATCACATTTGAATATCCCGGACAGGTATTAATACGCGCTACAAAAAAATTAGTGGTATTAGCCATTTTAATTTCAGTATAGGTTTTCGTAATGAATCAAGTAATAAATAAGACAAGTGTGAAGTGGGTTTTAGGTAATTTGGTTTATGAACTCTTACAAAGACGGAATGATTCATGGCTATCTTAGTATTAAAGCATTGGTATGCTCAACTAAAAGTCTCGGGTTCGATTACCTTATATAGGTGTCATTTATTAAATATATTTAAATCACGGAAGAAGGCTTGTACAATTAAATGTACACAACTAGCGAAGCTTGGAAGAAATAAAATTACCTTTTACACTACAGCTATAACCGTATCATGTATCATATTTGTAAATTTAGAAACTACACCTAGACACGAGAATCGAACATGGGAACCTTGGCTTGGCATGCCTATACTCTACCAATGGAGTATCCAGGACTCGTTCGTGCGTTAAATCAAGGGTCCTGGGTTTTATTCCCGTGTTCAGGTGTCATTTTTCAATTTAAAATATACTTATATATTTTAATCAGTTGAGAGGTCTTAAATAGAGGGTTAACCTTAAATCTCTGTGGAGCTTAAAGTTATAATTATTTATCAATGATGTTGTCAATTTTTTTTCGGGGGGATTTTTTTTTAAGAAAGAGAGAATACAATTGCTATAACTAGAATAATCGCCTCGGTGAAGTTTGTGGCAATGGGGACATCGAAAGCTCGCTGCTAGAAGATGACGCCACCACCGCCCTCGTACCGGGGCTAGACCCTGTCTGGTCAGAAAATGACGGTGAGAGGCCTGCGGAACTCGCTGCCCCCAGACGCCGCGGCCGCCGCCTGGTGGTAGTGACCGCTGGCGTATTGCGACATCTGCGCCATGGGGATAAGCCCTGGCATGGGCGCACCTTGCTGCATCGCCCCCGCCCCCGGGTAGTATGCAGACAGCCCCCCGGGGGAGGCCGCCGCCGATGAGGTTGACGTGGAGGATCCCGAAGATGAGGAGGTTCCCACCTCGGGTCTGTCGCTGCCGCCTCCGGTGCTGCTCTTGTTGGCGTCGGGGGACTCTGTTGGCGTCCTTGAAGGAGGTGGAGCGCCACTCTCGGAGTACATCTTGCTTATGTCGATTGGGTATCTGAAACAGGGGGCGCTGTTGGATCATGATAAAGATAATCTTGAATATATTATAAACTGTACAGTACAATGTAACAATTGACCACAAACTCTTAATAATATAAGTTATACATTTTTTCTAAATTTTATTTTAAAGTTTCATTATATTGTGGTAAATTAAATTTAGAAATTATAAATTATATATTTCACTAAAATGAGTTTTTGGATATTTCCAGTTTTCAAGGGTTGATATTAAAGTGGGTGTGTAGGAAATTTGAGAAAAGGGCAGTGTTTTTTTTGTTTTTTGTTTTTACAAAAAAAAACTTTTTTGGCTAAAATAAATAAAATATGTTTCCAGTAGGAACAGACTTTAATTTCTTACACATAGTAATAATATCAACAGTTGTTGAATATCTGTCAAGGGTGTCCTAGAATTTAATGTCAACTATTTCTCTTCATTGAAAGAGTTTTTCATCATATTCTAGTTTACTCATGACAAATATTCAACAACTGTTGATATGATGTGAAGAAAATTAAACTTTATGTTTCTACTGGATCAATTTTGATTTAACATAACAAAAAAAAGGTTTTTTTTTCTATAAAAACTGCAAAAATACTGACCTTTTCTCGCAACCCTTACACTCCCAAATAAAGAGAGTAATGAAGTCCTAATATAAGATAAAAGGATTAGAGGGGTGAATATTTCAAGAACTACAGCCACCATTCGGCTGAAAAGTAGATGGAAAACCCAATATTTTTTTTCAGATGGTAAATATTTCCGGAAAAACATATTTATTTTTCCTCTGTCCCAAATTTGTAGGTGATAAACGGTTGAAGTCTTAAAATGTATCTTCTCATAATAGTTTAGTAAAAACATATTAAGAAATGGAAAGTTCCAAGGAACTGCGAGTCTCAACCACCGGTGAACCCAAAGTGGTGGAGGGGCTGGGGTGTAATCGGGGAATCAGCCTTCACTAAAATCACAAATAATTTTAATAAAATCTTTCAACTCATGGAATATAACTATAATATAGATTACTTGAGGTGTGTTGAATGCATGGGCTAAACTTTAAGATCAGGATTACATCTTGATTTTATTTATTTAGTACCGTGTCTTACTACCCGTTCGGTTTATACGCTTAAGTATTATTTGCGCTAATGTGCTAGGAATTGGGAAAGTTGAATATAGTGGAAGTGAACCCACATTTTCGTAGAGGGAGAGTGGATAACCATTTAAGAAAAACTATCCCAGTTCACCCGAGCGAGATTCAAACCTCAATCTCCCCGTCGTTGGAAATCTTGATCAACACGAAACTAGCTCGTTAGCTAACCACGCCACCGAGGTGGGTCTTCCTCTTGATATTCCAAAGGTAAACCGTTATTCACATTAAGAGTCCGCTTAAAATTTCCAAATGGAAAAAAAGAAATAGGAATATTAGTTTTGATACATTGAATACCTCCCTCTCCCCCCTTTTAAAAGTAAATTTATGGGCGCACCCCTGGCCCTAACAGCCTCTTCAAGGCGAGTAATGCAGTCTCACCCCGACGTCCTATGCACATGGTCCCCGTCGTAGCCTCTGGTGACCCCTGATGACTCCATATACATCTTGGAGCTCTCGAAGTAGGCCTTGGTGAGGGCTGAGGTGGGGATCCAGGTAGCCCCTCTCCATGTAACTCTTGGCTGTCGAGTCCATGTACTTGGGGTCGGCAGAGTACATGGACATGGCGAGGGTGGAGGGTGGCATATAAGCCGAGCGGTACTTGTCCGCCTCCATCGAGTACTTCATGGCGTCCATTGAGCTCACAACCTGTAACATTTCAGACATCGTTAAAACATTATAGTTGAGCAGGGGATAAAAGTATATGGATATTGTCCATCTCCATAGAGTACCTCATCGCGTCCTTTGAGCTCACCACCTGTAACATTTCAGACATTGCACGACTTTATAGTCAATATAGACAACTTACAGTCCTATTTTACTAGAAATAACAGTAAAAAAAAATCACAAACATTTTGTTGTGGTCAATATTGATAACGGTTTACCTTAATATTAGTGTCATTTTATAGGTGTTGATAATACCCCTCATTAGTGATATATATATAGACATCACTTGACGATATGAATTCGTGAAAGTAGATCTAAAAACTTTTCTAGCTGTCCTCCTGTGAAAACTGGAATATAACTCATCAAGGGCTGTCAATGGTTTTCATGGAGATTTTAGTAGATTGAAATATATTTTGGCTAGTACCAATATAAATCAATTTTTGATACTACCCATATATATATTTATAACCTGACGATATTCTTTTTTACAATGATTTCCGTAATTCAATACAAGCAATTTTTACAGTTACCATTATTATTATTATTATTATTATTATTATTATTATTATTATTATTAAATTTAAGCTTATGTACCGAGTATGTGACCAAATATTTCAACAAATGATTAAAATATTCAATATATTTTCTAAATTCATTGTGGTTATACAATACCCTGAAACATATATTTTTTTAAATCTTTCCTTACTCCTAAATTTGTTAAATCTTAGTCCTTCCTCACGGAAGATTGTTTTCTAATTTACTAGAATTACTACTCTGTGTGTGGGAGGGTTGGGGGCGAAGGTGGACAAAGGACTTAAAACTGTCTGAGGTAGTAGTAAAATGGCTAGAATTTTTGGTTTTAAAAGTAATGTAAATTTTATTTGTTGTGCATGTAATCAGAGTAGCATACTGATCAATCTATAATCATTCAATCAAATATCTTAAAGTATTTAATTTACTATGTTCTTATTTCATTTCACATTATTTCATTTCTTAGAAATTACCCATAGCTATAAATTTTCATTTAGATTACTACCTACAGTTAAAATTGCTCTGGGGGGGAAACGAGTCCTTTTTTTATTGCCAATTTAGAGCTATAGATATATCGTAAATAATCATGTTTATTTTCAGGAAGATGCTGTAAATATGATTTAAAAGTTATAATAAAAGTGTTATTATTCCCATTGCAAATAATTTTAACATTTAAAAAAATAAAATATTCGTTTTGTTGCATTATACGTATTGTGTTTACTAACAACTTGAACTCTTAGAAAAAACTGTATCGGCTTACCACCAATCATGTTTTGGAAATGGAATATAAGTAGGCCTATATTGATTTGCTTACTAATATTTACATACGGAATAAAGTGCATGAATGAGTAATATGAATACATAGAACCAACACAAATGACTTTCAAGACCAACAAAAGTACACGGCTCACATATTCCATTCCTGGCGGTGGATAAAGAGGTGATGGCTGCGTCTTAAAGGAAAACAGCCGTTACCGTTCTATTCTTATATCTAAATTTAGTTCCATCGGAATATTTCGGGAGAGAATGAGAAAAGTGCAGCGCTACCAATACTTGAGCTCAGTCGATAGCATGTCGGTTGGCTAAACTAAAGGTCCCAACTTCAATTCCCCGGCACGGCTGAAAGATTTTTTCATTAGATAAATTGGGGATTCTCCTTTCAAAACAATTAATGAAGCCCCTGGGTATTGTGGGTTCAATAATAAAAGTAATGTTGTAAGTCTTATTAGTTCTTACAGAAATTGAACATAAAATACCTCTCTTAAATAAACATGCCACTAAAGTCCCTAAAACAATAGAATATAGAATAAAGGCTCGATGACTTAGGTTCGTATGCAATATAGAGGCTGAGCGAAACATAAGGAGGAGTAGAGTAAAAGATGCGATGATTTGCAGCAGGCCAGATAGCATATTAGCTCACCTTTGACTCTGAACCAACTGAACCTTGTTCTTGTATGAGTGCAGAACGACACCTACCCAGACCAGAATGGAATGTGCCAGTTTCATTTGCAAAACTGGCACATTCTATTCGAGCTTAGGTAGGTGTCGTCTTGTATTAATATAGCGCCGCACTTGAGTCGTATTCAATCCTACTATGAAACACGCCCTTAGACTCTATATTAGGATCAAATGCCAGCCTAAAGACAGGATGTGGGACAAAAACAACGAAAAAAGTTCACATAAACACGTGCCCCATTTGATCTTGTTTCTGAGCTAGTCATGTTTATGTTCCAGTAATGTGGAGCTGCTAAACATTATTGGAAGTACTCAAAATGGCTCCCTTCGGCCTGAATGCAAGCCTGCTGCTGTCGTTTCGTATAATGGTGCACTCTTTAAAAAATACCAGGTGTTTGGAATAACAAGCAATAGCCCATATAACATAACTGGTTAAAAGGTCGAGAAATATCGTGTATGGTATACCATTAGTTGAGTTTTTGTTGTATTTCGGAAATAAGATCAAATGGGACTTATTAACTTTTTTAATTGTTTCTGTGTCTTCTGTCCACCGTTGAAGTTGGTCCCACATGTTACGGTACATTCTGTATATCTTTCTCATAGATATTTAATGCACCTTAGTATTGTCTAATTTAAGCTGTACCCACAAAATGTTCCCAGAAATATTTCAAAAACCAGATGAAAAAGCTTAAAGAATAGGGCCTACACTTCTCAAATTAGATCATAATATGCAAATCTTGATTAAGCTTATCAACATCATTTGGTATAAAATTGGTATGTTTATTAAAATGTAGCAAAAAAATCGGTAGCAACCTTGTTTCTAGACAAAAACATATTTAAAATTGATACAATTTGTGAAACTTTTCACACACAAGGAAAGGAAACCATTTATACTTCTACCAAATGTCGAAATATGAAACAAGACTGCCTTCAGCATAGCCAACTTCGATCAAAAGCGCCAAAGGTTAGCATACAAGATGAAGCCAATGTTTGCTCAATGTCATAGTGTTCTGACGTTTTCCATTGAAGGGTTGGTTCCCTTTTATGTGCAAACACAAACATTTCTCTAAAGTAAATAAACAGCAGAAGTTCCACGAGCAAGTTGGTCGGTTGATGAATGTCCACAAAGCGAACGGCAAACTCCTTGTCAAGTTTCTCACCTCCGCATGAGGAAACGTCGTGCGTATCAAAATCGGGGAAGAGTTTTAAAGAAGAGCGTTTGGGTTTCCGATTGCTTGTTTAACCAGAATCCTTGAAGGTTGTCCCAGCTAATTAGGCCGAGTGCTGAAGACGTCTTAATTACCTGTGCTAGAACTACCTCAAATGAACAACCTTGCAGGTCGGTTAAGGGTGTTTCACTCAAGAGATTTATCAATATACCAAACCTGAGATATTCTTGGCTACATAGCTAGTCTTTATCTTTCTGTATTGTAAATAATTTTTCACCCATTTACTATCAGTTTTATGTTTAAAGTCTTGCACGCATACATTTTTTGCGTATTTTTTATAACTAATGTTGCGAATCTTTGAGGTTAAACAAAAATTGGGATGTTTTTCGTACAGTAATCAGCCTGATGAAGGATAGCCCTGGATACGAGAATAACCAAGATAGATCAGGGATGCGCAGAACCCAAAGGTCCCGGGATCGATCCCAATGTTCAAATTGTTATTTTTCACTTACTTTAATTGAAGTCCTATTAAGCTTATAGCTCCTACCTACAATTCATTATAATAATAAATTGTGCTAAATATGAATATTATTTTGAAATTAAAGTTCATAAAAAAATACTAATATGTATTGTAAAAGTAGAATTTTTCTATTATTAGTTTAAAGAATGTTTATCTTGGTTTGAAGGGCACCTATAATCAATTTTGGTTCCAATGTCACCTATGGTCCGTTTTTTATTCAGTGCCCGTTCCTGTCCGTTATAGTAATAATGCAAATGTCCGTCGTTTTTTGTTTCAATGTTCACTACAGTCCGTTTTGGTTTCAATACCCACTCCCGTCCTTTTTTTTTTACAGTGCCACCCTCCAATTCTTTTTAGTTCAAATACTCCCTCCCTTACGTTTATGTTCCAACTCCACCTCCCCTCCATTGTGGTTCCAATGCCACCCATCGTCCGTTTTTGTTCTGATGCCTCTCATAGCAAATTAATTATTTATCGGTTCCTAATCCTGTTACTAGCTCTAATCTTTGGGACAATACAATGAACTGACCTGCGCAGGCGCAGAAAGGCCTGAGATGGCAGACTGTTGGGCAGCCGCAGCCGCCGCGGCTGCTGCCATACTAGCTGCACTCAGAGATCCGTACGCTGCCGCCGGGCTGTAGTAGGAGCCCACCTGACTCATCTGACTCGCGGCCATGCCTACAAACAATGACACAATACAGTGAATATTGAGGTGTCAGTATCCTAGGAGCCCACCTGACTCATCTGACTCGTGGCCATGCCTGCAAACAATGACACAATACAGTGAATATTGAGGTGTCAGTAGCCTAGGAGCCCACCTGACTCATCTGACTCGCGGCCATGCCTGCAAACAATGACACAATACAGTGAATATTGAGGTGTCAGTAGCCTAGGAGACCACCTGACTCGTGAATAAACCATTTTTGTAATGACTGGTAGTTAATTAGCTCATGTCGTAACCATATTGTGCGGAAGGCACAGAATAGTTTTAAAGTGTTTGAAGAGGAAGAAACAAGTTCTCAACAAAAGAAAATACTAATTTAAGTGGCTAAAAATAGGTGACTAATTAGGGATATCAAAACAAAAGCAAATCTTACTTCAGGTTACTTTTCTGAGAGAATATTTTATTTTTTTGATGAAACTATACAAATGTACTGTTATTTATTTTTATTTAGCACCGCGTCTTACTACCCTTCCGAGTTATACGCTTAATAAATGTACTGTTAAAACAAAATGTTTTATATTAACACAATTTCAATTCAGTCACACAAGTGTTCATCAACGTGATTTCAAGATTATTTTTATGTACTGCATCTTCTCCCTGTTCTGGCTACACGTATTTAAATTACGTTAATGAGGTAGGTATGCTAAAGGTAGAATTTAGAGTAAATGTATCCTCTTTTGATTGGAGGGAGAGTGGGAAAACAAATTAGTAAAAACGCAACCTAATTACACCCAACCGTGATTAGAACTAGTTATTACCCATAAAAAGGCAAAACTAACTATTATAAGCCTGACATTTAAGTATGCGTGCCCACCGATGCGGAGGAATTTAGGAAATGAAATGATCCAAGAACCACCGCATCCCCACCATGATGTGACATTCAATCAGAGGTGGAATCAGTAGGTAACAGAAAAAGGAAAGCGTGAAACAAAGCGTGACATATTACAAATTTTTTAAAAAAAAAGACT
>CABFWB010000942.1:73320-126657 GCA_902151455.1 Timema bartmani
TATATATATATATATATATATATATGAAGGGGGTAAGGGGGTTGTATTCTTTAAGTAGGCTACAATATTAACCTATATTATTATTATTATTATTATTATTATTATTATTATTATTTAGCACCGCGTTTAATACCCGTTCGGATTATACGCTTAAGTACTAATTACACTAATGGATTAGGAATTAGAGAGGTTGAATTTAAAAGAAGTGAACCTGCATTTGCGTGGAGGGAGAGTGAAAAACCGTTTAGGAAAAACCACCCCCAGTTCACCCGACCGAGATTCTAACCTCGATCTCCCCGTCCTTGGTGGTCTAGCTCAACACGACTGGCGCGTTAGCCAACTACGCCACCGAGGCGGGCTACAATATTACAGTTTATAACACAAATGGTTAATTTCTTCTCAGATCCAATAATTAATTTAATTCCAAGAAATACCCTTTGTTCTGTATATAGGGGAGGACCCACTGTGAATTTGACGTATTATGTATATTTATGTTTACATAGGCTATGCATAATACAAAAATGAGCTTTCCACGCTCTTGGTCAGTAGAACCTTATTCCTATCTTAGTTTCTATCTTAGTTTACTTCGTGAAGTTTTATTTAATATTGAAAATAGATTTTCAAAGCACAGTAACAAAATGTTATAACACAACGGTGAGAACGCTCCATTTTTTTAACCCCCCGACCGACACTAATGGCCATTCATATTTAAAAAAGATACCAATCAAGGCAAACACAAGCAAAGTAAAGAATGGCGGACACAATGCCGAATGTAAAGCATGATAATTAACTTTCCTATTGTTCCATTCACCGCCCTCTTAATAATTATCATTAGCGGTGGCAACACAAACATTTATCTACCAGCAACTCCTCGCGTTCTTTCTCTAGGCTGGAGCGCTGTCTGTTTTGAACAATGGCTTAAGTCCGAGTCCCACCGGCACTCGATGATTCTCTAGATAATAGTCCGTTTAATTTGATACCAGAGCTTGTGCTTTCCTCAATAATAAGTACAGTATAACCCTGTTAGACCGAACCCTGGCTGCCTTAAATTCCGGATAATTCGCGCACAATTTTCGGAAAATGTGTGGAGGGAAGAACAAATTAAATTAAGTCAAATCAAATATATTTTAGTGTTGAACAAACTCAAAATTAAAAGATAATGGTAAGAAACTAGTGATAATAAACACTTAATATTTACGTGTTTTAATCAACTCAATGTATTTTCTTGTTACTAAAAATAATTTACAGTACTGTAAAAAAGATACCGGTCTACTGTAAATGTAAAACTACAGTAGGCCTACACATTAATTGCTATACATCAGTCAAATAAATGTTAATTTTATAAAACTCATTCAACTGTAATTTAGAATTTGTGGTCTCCCCTCAGACCTCAGAACATTCTGTATTGTCCAGCCTAGTCCGAATTTTCGCTAATCCGAACAAGCTTTGGTTCCAATCAGTTCAGATTAACGATTTTCTACCCTATATACATCGAATCCTTGAGTATGGGGACTAAGTAGTCAGGTACATTCGGTCTTGTTAGCCGGTAACAGGGAGGTTGGAATTCGAATTGTTGTCGGATGTGTTGAGGTGGTTTTTTTCACCGAATAATTTCCCGCTCTTTCTATCCACAAACATGCGGGTATATTTCCTCTCATGTCTACCTTTCTCATTCCTATCCCATTAGCGTAATTAAAATGCGTATAACCCGAGTGGATAGAATAAACTTTGCCAAAATTATTAAGAGCCAACCTACCTAGTATCATACCCCACCTTGCGTGTGACCTTTTATTAGCCCTTAGCTACCTTTGAGGGGCTATGAGGTCCCAAACCTATTCCCAGTTGTCTGGAGACCTTCAGTTCGTTTCTCTCGAGGTGCGGATATCTAGATCATCTCAAGGTTCAAGCAGTGAAAGTCTAAAGCTCATATTAAAGAATGAGAAAAATGAAGAAAATAGAAAGGAATTTTTTGAAATCATTTTTAATATTTAAGTACGGAAAAAAATAGAGAATTTAGTAAAAGAAAGGTAGCATCTAGCTAGAACTGGAGATGTTTCTGTGGCTGCTCGGAACCGTCAGAAAAATAGGGGTGAATATTTAAATTACTATACTGAACTCCTACACTGGCATGAAACTAAATCAAAATGTCCGAATGAAGCTGACGGACGATACGACGAGGTCTCGTATTGGTCTCTAGTGAAAAAAATAACCATGGATATATAGATCATTAAGAGTGGTTAATTTGTTTAATATAACGGTTTAAATTATATATTTTTATTTTTATTATTTAAAATACACGCCGTTTGGGAATGAAAACATTAAAACGAAGATATCCTTTATAGTTATTAGCCACCAAATATGCGAAAAGGCCACCAAATATGCGAAAAGGCCGAACTGAACACCTCTTAAAGCCGCAGGCTCACTTCCTTAGGACTATTCGATTACCGAAGTGGGTAGGTAATAACAATTTCTAGAGGATGCACTAGGGCTGGTTTTATATCTATACTTTTATCCTTTCTTCGATGCTAATGCGGATGCACTTAATTTCAACTATTTACCTCATCACTACCCCTTAAATTAAGCCTTTAATAACTATAGTGTAAAACATACTAATTTAAAAATCTTAGGTTAAGCTAGATTCTATGTTTTCTGTTGACATTATCTTGTGTTTAGGAAATTACACTTATATTACTCAAAGAAGTAAAAATAAAATAAACAGATGTCAGCCTCTAAACACGTGTTAGGTGTCTTGTGAGAACAAAACCTAACAATGAGGTGTTATCCTATGAGTGTGAGTAGAAGAACGAGGCTTTCGTTGCCAACATAACAGTTTGTTATTTATTTCCAGTGAGAATTATTTGTCCCATTGTACTGGCGAGAGAGGAAGTTTGTGTGCCTAATGTTGAATAGATGGTTAAGGGTGTTAGAAATGGGCCACAGTGAGTGATGAGGTGTCATAACATAGATGAATGGTGGCAGGCAAACGCTACGTCACAAGTACTGTCATTGGCCGAAAAAAATATTAATTACTGGTGTTTTATTTGTGTAGTAGTTTTAAATGGTGATGTTATTGTATAGTTACTGAACTTCTAGTAATATAACATAACATTATCTACCACTTATATTTTATTATCTTATTCTACTAACCCATGGGGTTATTAACCTTTTTATGATTGCAAACCTCCGATGGATGTACCAAAAAACCCCGCGCTAGAATCTCAAATTCATCATCAGCAGCTCTATAAGGTACCAATATGGCTTCAAAATATGTAAATATCTTGGTTTTACTGTGCATGTGGATGACTAGTAACAGAACAGCTGAATGAAAATTGTAAGGATTTTATCAAAATATTTATTTATAGAATCACGGCAAACAACAAATACACAATCTGTATTGATAACGTTGATAGTTTATTCTAATAAATTGTTTTTTAGATAGTTCAAAGAGTGGGTCCAATTCCCTTATTATTTGATTTTCATACCCACGGTTAAGAACCTCTGTATTAATCTATGAATACAATTTTTTTTTTCTCTACAATGTCTGATCATATTGCATGACATGGAAGATAATATAAATACAGTTTACGAATATATTCTCTGAATTTAACACTTAGCTAAAGTTTTAAATTAAAGTAATAATAAATTGTGTCCCTAAACCAGTGAGAGCGTGGTAAAGTGTCATGCTCAAATAGCATGGTTTACCGGTGATAGGGAGGCCGGGTTTGAATCCCAGCCCATGTGTACTGAGAATGTTTTTTCATTAGTGGCTATACACTATCCCTTAACGTAATTGCGGGTAATTTTCCTCTATACCCGCATTTGTTTGGAGGAAGAGTGGAAAACCATTAAGGGGAAAAACCACCCTCAGTACACCCGATCGGGCTTCGAGCCCAGATCTCCCCGTCTTCGGCACTCTAGACACTTGCGAAAGTAATGCTTTGGACTATGCGGCCACCGAAGCAGGATAATCAGTGTAAGTAACATAAATATATGTAGTCCGAATGGGTAGTAAGACGTGGTGGAAAAAACCAGTAGTCCGAATGGGTAGTAAGACGTGGTGGAAAAAAACCAACATATTTATGTAATTTAATGCCTTTAGAATGCACGTGTGGAACCATCGTTGTAGAAAACTATGAGTTGGGGTAGAATTATTCCCAGCTATTAAATAAATCTAATATTACTTGGTTATGTCTAGCAAACCTATTTTCAGCTATCCAAATATGATATAAATACTTCTTAGTTATGAACTAAATAAAAATTGAAAATTTCTATAATAAGTGCTACAAAACAAAGAAATATTGTATTTATAATAATAATTATGGTTTGTCATTATAAGTTAAAACCTAATTATAGTTCCTTTTTTACATAAAACTGTAAAGATCTCTAACTATTGTAGGCTCCTGGTAATTAGAGATGAAAATTTTCCTTTAAATTTTAATAGGAAAATTTTCCGCAGTGGCAACTTGTGGTGAAGGGGATAAATGGTGGAGGTGGAACCTAAAGCCTATTGCACTTCAAAATATAGTGTGTTAAGAGACGAGTGGGTTATAAAAAGGGGGCAGGGGAGGTGTGGATAGGAACTACGGAGAATAGAAGGGGAGACAAATTTCGGGCCAACTTTAAAATTATTTTAGTTACTTATTTATGACAAAAAATTGAAGTATGATTTATGAACATAATGTATCTACAAAGGCTCACATTAATTTGTTTTTTTACTAGTTATTTTAGCACCGCGTCTTACTACCCGTTTGGGTTAAACGCCTATGTATTAATTACGCTAATGTCTTAGGGATAAGGAAGGTTGAATTTACAGTAATTGCACCGTATTTGTATGGAGAGTGAGTGAGCGAGCGAGCGGAAAACCATTTAGGAAAAACCTCCCCTCAGTGCACCCGAATCGAACCCCAATCTCCCTGTCATCGGCAGTCTAGTCTATTGCGAGAGTAGCGCGTTGGAGCGTGCGGCCCCCGAAGCAGGTGTTTCTTACTACTACTACTACTACTACTATCACTACCACTAATTATTATTACTGTTATTATTATAATCCATTTAATCAGTTGAAATTAATCAACAGGAAATAATAATTGAAAATTTTCCGAAAAAAAATATAAGGAAAATTTTCCGTCTCACATCTCTACTGGTAAGAAGAACAGCTAAGAACATGCTTTTATTGTGTGCTCAAATTTGATAACATTTTACTATACTATAAGTATTATTTAATAGGTTTTGATATCTATCAAAAATGACACCTACACTCGCACCTTAATAATCTTAAATTGCAGCATTCTTATATTTACCTTATGTTTTATCCTTGACTATTGTTTGAATGTGTCCCTGGCTTATAGCAGGGGTTCTTAACCTTTTTACGATTACAGACCCCCAATGAATAGCTCAATATCTACCCATAATCCTTTACCAGACCGTCGAAATAATAATCAGTCATAAGAGGTGCCAATGTGGTGTAACTACATATAGATAGCTAGGAACAGAACGGCTCAAAGAAAATCACAAGGATTTTATCTTATTCATTTATAGAAAAACGGCAAATCGCAAATATACAAGTTAGCTACAACTAATGAGATTTTTGCTGTTTTTGTGCTATCTGCATCATTAGGTATTGATAGAGGTAATAGTTTATTATAATCCAGCAACTTTAAAGAACAAATTGTTAAGAGAGTGCCGTACCCTCATTTTTTTTTGTTCCCACTGCCCGGTTAAAAACTCTTGGCCTAGTGGCTATAGTGATGGACACCCAGTTTAGGGAACATTAATCCAGGTGGCTATAACTAGGATATTTACTACATGCATAAAGCTAATTCGAAAATGAAATTTTTATCGCACAATTTTAACAAGTGTAATTATAAGCCATAAATAGTGATTCAATGATTGCAAATCATTACAGTTCACGAGCTATAAGGGGTCGAACTTGATATTTTATGCTCTTCATATACCATTGTTAAGGCAATATAATTAAGGTATAGGGCTGAAATTTAGTTTAACTAGAAATTCATGCGAGATTTACATCTTTAAATATTTATAATATAAATAATATAAATTACAATATTAATAATAATATTCATATTATACACATTATTACACATATTAATACTGTACACAATCTGATATAAGTTTATCCAATTATAATCTTAATTTAAGTAAATATTTGATTGTTTGATGTGGCTCATTGCAAAACCACAAGTTATAACTTTATTAATATCTTCAACCCGCCTCGGTGGCGTAGTTGGCTAACGCGCTAGTCGTGTTGAGCTCGACCGCCGAGGACGGGGAAATTGAGGTTCGAATCTCGGTCGGGTGAACTGGGGGTGGTTTTTCCTAAATGGTTTTCCACTCTCCCTCCACGCAAATGCGGGTTCACTTCCTCTAAATTCAACCCTCCCAATTCCTAATCCATTAGCGTAATTAGTACTTAAGTGTATAACCCGAACGGGTATTAAGACGCGGTGCTAAATATTATTATTATTATTAATATCTTATCAAATTTTTTAGCTTTTAACTATAGATGGGACGCTTGAATCCTTGATTCCCTAGAATCCTATTATATTCAAGAGATTTGAGATTCGTAAAAATCTCAAAAGAGTATCTCGATTACAAATTGTTAAGACCTTAACTTGATAAAACAACTCTAAGCAATTAGTAAAAAAATTATACGGACTTGTGAAGTTGGGAGGGTAACAAAATCACAAAAAGGTTAAAATTGTATAAATACAATTAAGTTATATAAAAAAGTGTTCTCTTTGTTGTTAATGACATAATAGACATGACAAACCAAATAGCATTTGTCAGTGTCACCAATGCTTAAATATTTACATTTTGACTTAAATTGTACAGTTTTAAAGATTAGAGGATTCAAATTTGAATTCGAAATAAAATTTAAGATTCGGATTTGAAATTAGGACTCAAGAAATCCACCTCTAATTTTAAATATCTATGTGTTAATTTATCTTTAAAGAGTAAAGAGTACAAATTTTATATGCCAACCAACCTCACATGCTAAATTTATCAAAATAATGCTCAATTTCCGAATATTATAATCCCAAATTGTATATTTGTTCAACATTTATAAAAAGAAGGGTATTAATATGTTATTTCATCAAAAGGGCCATAGGTCTGACATGGATTGGGCCACATGGGGCTCGCGGGTCGTAAGTTTTACTTTCCTTACTAACACTATACACTAATCCCTAGCTTATAAATATTTACGCACTTAAAATCAGGATCAATCTTAAACAAACATAGTAAAGTTACTCGTCTAATCCTTCTAGGATGGAACCAACCACCGTCCTCAAGACTTGTGGACGACCAAACTTAACAACTGGGGCAAGGAATGAGCTAAGATATTTCTGATTCAGATTAAAAAATAATTTGATTGGTTTATTTTTTAATGAGAAATGTTTGTTATAAACCGTTCGCATATGTATTGTATTGGTGTTGTTTGGTTGATTTTTTGTTTTTTGTTTTTTCATTTAAAATTGACCATCAGAGGCTGAATATACAACGTTATATCACTAAACTAAGTCGTACAATGTTCTTCTTTTTTCCTTTAGTATATTCAACACACTAAAACTATTAGTGAATTAGGGGCCTTCTTATTCTAAATGACGTCGACTTCGATGGTTTTGGGTTAAATTACTCGTCTCAGGGCACGATGTTCGTGGGTTCAAACCCAGCTGGGGTCGATGGATTTTTCTTGAGCGATAAAAATCCGTAGCACAACTTGCTTTAGAGGGGAAGTAAAGACGTTGGTCCCATGTCGATTGTGGCATGTAAACGAACCCTGGAAGATATGTGAAAATACCTTTACAGGCAAAATGGGCAAGCCTTTTCGTTCACGCTTTGTAAAAATTCTCGTGTGCTGATACAATCAGTAGGTTCAGAAAATGTACGTTAAATATCTTGAATAATAAATACAACTTAAAGAAAATGCACCCACATTAGTATGTGGAGGATATAGAAAACTAAACCATAGTAAACCGTGTCTGGAGTTTAATCCTCGCTCCCGGCACAGATTTATCTGATTGACAAACCCTTCCTTCACCCCTGAAAAGACGTGTATTAATCACAACTTGTGAATGTGTGGAATGCCGGTCCTTTAACGTGGAATCCGAACCACGGTAAACTGTAGGTCCTCCATTTCATCTCACAATCACCCTACCATTACACATTAGCGTAAGTGTGTATAGCCCGAACGGGTAGTAAGACGTGGTTCTAATAATAATAATAATAATAAACCACATGAGGAAAACCACCTTCAGTATACCTGGCCGAGATTCAAACATCGACCTCCACTTACGCGTATCGTTGCCCAAGTGGAATAAACTTCAAGCTCAGCTAGTCTGATTTGCCGGTGAGGTGAAGGTCGGGGCTCAAATCCCGTACTGTGGATGGCCTATTCCTAAAAGTTTTCCAGCTTTCCCTCCGCGTAGATGTTGGTACAATTCCTCTAAATCCTATATTCCCTACACCATTAACATAATTAAATTGGAATATATCCGAAAGGTGGTAAGATGTGATGCTGTGTGTATTTAATCTATTGAGATTACTAAGTAATGACTCTTCTTATAATATTAACCTTATACTTAATTTAGATAAATATGCGGTGTGAGTTAGAAAACTTAAGCTTTGCTAGATAACAAGTTTAAGTTCCATAATCATTACATTTTACCATTTCAACATGCTAAGAAACACTTAGAGCCTAGCTAATAAAAATGAATGCATCTTCTTTGATTAACTATTGTCATTTACTTGCAGTAAATTATTAACTTGTTTGAGTATTTGAAGCGACATAATTATCACATACAAACTTGCATCCGTGTTTACAATTGTGTTTTTGTGGCTATTTGATTTGTAGAAAAATTTCTTGAACAAATGTTGTTTTTACAATTTCACACATTGCCCACAAAACAATTTAAATGCATCTACCTTTTCGCAACGTCTTAGAAAGAAAAATATGTTTTCACTCAAACTATGACATGACAACAGTGATAAATGATAGGTCATAGATTAGGACTTACGTGTACAAATAGAGTGTACTTAAAAAAAAAGACAATTTCCTGTTTATATTTTAGAACTAACTTGTGAAGCGCTTGTAAATATGTTTGACATACGTTGCTTTGCATTCAAATCCATCGCTGTAAATCTTCCTGTTATTCTGAATACCTCTTTTATTCTTATACTCTCTTGTTCAACACCAAACCTATAATACGTATCATGCGTGGAATGGATGTTAGGGTATATGTTCTTACTTCCCCCCAGACGACTTAGAAGGAGGTAGAATGAGAAATGTGGTTTGGTGAAGAAAAAAATCACATTAGCTTGGGGAGAGAATGTAGAAACCACAGGAACAAATCGCATGTATAATAAATTAAATAAATCGTGATTAGAAAGAATTAAGTACCCACCCAACAACCTTCATCATCAACTGTGAGTAAGTAGAATTAATGAAAGTCTAATTTCCTAGACTTCACGGCCAACATTTATATTTACATGTAATAAGAATGTCCACATTCAAAAACATTAGCCGCCATTAAATTCAACATATACTCATTAGTATTACAATTTTAGTTGTGTCCTAGGGAAATTTGAACAATTAATTGAATATATTATTTTAATTATCAAATTGATATTGACATATGTTTTAAATCTTAATAAAGTTTCTTTTATTTACTGGAGGAGGGAAGGTTTATTGAAATGTCAATGTCTTGAACGTTGTCACTAAATTTTTGTTAAAAAAAAGAGGTAGATTTATAATTTTAATTTTTTAGCACCACGTCCTACTACGCGTTCGGGTTATACACTTAGGTATATATACTAATTACGCTAATGGTTTTAGGGATTAGAAAGGTTATATTTAGAGGAAGTGAACCTGAATTTGCGGGGAGGTAAAGGGTAAACCCATTTTGGAAAACCACCCTCAGCGCACCCGACCGAGATTCGAACCTTGATCTCCCCGTAATCGGCAGCCTGGTATTCTGTGAGAGATCATGGGGTTACCGAAGCGGGTTTTAAAATGTTACTAGAGCTCATATTTTACATTCGCACACACATGTTTGTAAGTATTTAGACTTGAGCCGCAATAGATAAATTAAAACTTAAAAATTACTACTATATCTAACTATTTGGTGTTTATTATATTCTAGTTAATCTATTTTTACATTTCATTTTTTTTTTTACCTTTAGCTTTAAACTTTCATAGCACCACCGGGTTGGTATCTATGTAAATGAAAACGAACCTAAGAGTAGCTTAAACTTAAAATAAAAGTATAAAACCTAACACAGGCTTATCAAAGAACAAGTCCTGTTAGTGCGCGCTTATTATATCCCTATATTTGAAAATTATTTCATATTTATTATAACAAGCGTTTTGGGTCATTAAAACAACTATATTTACATAGCTTCCAGAAAATTATTTAGATAAAATTTTGTCAACCTAATCTCGTGCTTGCCATCGATCTAAATGTTGCATCCAAAACTAGGTGGATTTTTTTTAAATTTTCGGATATTTAAAACTCAATCAAAACTATCTTATTACTTTTTCGGTGGAAATCATTGGGTATAAAATACCATATTTAGGTCCAATTTTCATAGGAAGGACCTTATAGAAAATACAAACATTTTTATTGCGGCCAAAATTGATAACATTTGACTATTTTACTACCGGCTTCGGTGGCCGCATGGTCTAAGGCGCTACTCTCGCAGTAGACGAGCCTGCCAATGATGGGGAGATCGGGGTTTGAATCTTGGTCTGGTGTACTGAGGGTAATTTTTCCAAAATGGCTTTCCACTCTCTCTCCATGCAAATGCGGGTCCACTTCCTATAAATATATTTCCTATCCTTAAAATCATTAACGTAATTAGTAGATAACCGTATAAACCGAACGGTTAGTAAGACAGTGTTAAAAAATAATAATACTAGTTTATTGGCATTTGTAATAAATATATATATATATATATAACTTGACGTATGAATGCGTGAAAGTATATTTAGTAACTTTTTGTATGAAAATTGGACTGTAGAACATGTATACAAAGTATATCCATGTATAATAACTAAATAAACACTGCAAGAGAACTTTTAAACATAATTAACCTTTATAATTGTCTAAACTTGTATTTATTCCAATTTCGTTAGTGAATAAATTTGCTTAACTCTAAGTAAACATTTATCTAAACGCTTATGTGTGAAAGTCCCTCACTTAACAAAGTTGCCCAAGTAAGTTGCGAATATTGTTCCGATGGTGACTGTACAAGAATACATCATGCATGTTTGTATTGTGATCCATTCAACACACTTTCATACACTCAAACTGAAACATAATTACTGTGTACACAACTGGCAATTAACATGAAAATAGAAGGGAGGCCCCCTGGGTTGTGAAATGAGTGACACCATTTGATGACGGTAGGCCTTCAACTGTATCCGATTATGTATTTTCTTTTGTGTAAAAAGGAAAATGAACTCTATATTAATCGTCATCAATGACTCGACAGTAAAACATTACTTGATTCTATACTTATTTCCCTGCGTCAGCCATTAAAGCATATTATGTTTTATATAGAATAGGTTTAGCAACATCATTCATATAAATACCTACATTATAATAGAGATCAGTGTTTGAAATTGCAAGTCTAAGCTTAAATAAATTGCAAACTATAACGTCACTTCATTCACCCTTTTTCATTCTGTAACTTCACGCCCTTGAGAGCACAGTCTCCTGAAGGTATAAAAAGCCACACACACTCCCATGTTCTTATGAGAATGGAGTTATAGAACTTCAAAAACGATAATTAATCCTCAGAGAAATGTTCTATTGTGAGCATAGCAACAATTTTACAATTTTCGTCTTACTATGTGGCGAATTCAGGGAGGGGGAGGTGGGGAAGTATAGAAAATAAAAAAATAAAATTGGAACCCCTACCTTAATGTTGTAAAGAATGACTGACCCTAACATCTCTCTCACTCTATACCTTACATCAATGGTTCTCAAAGGGTGTGCCGTGGCACACTAATGTGCCGCGAAATTCTTAACATTCAACATTTTATCTTTACCCGCTTCGGGGGCAGCATGGTCTAACGCGCTACTCTCGTGTTGGACTGGACTGCTTAAAACGGGGAAGATCGTGGCTCAATCCCGGTCGAGTGCCCTGAGGGTGATTTTTCCTCGACGGTTTTCCATTCTCCCTCCACGCAAATGCGGTTACACTTCCTCTTAATTAAATCTTCCTGACCCCTAACACATTAGTGTCATTAGTACATAGGCTATAGGCCAAACGGGTAGTAAGATGGGGTGTTAAATATATACATATATATATATATATGGGGTGTTAAATATATATATATTTAATTTTTTTTAAGAAATAATAGAAAGAATGTTCGATTTTTTTTTCCAGAGAATGAAATGGCATACAATCAACGAGTTGAGTAATTACTCCGCGCATGCGTTTGGCCGGGGTTCCCATTGTGTCGCGTAACTTGAACGCGAGGACACACGAAAAATAAGTGTGCCGTGAACAAACAGATCGAGAACTAATCAATAGCTCTTTCAACTTAGCTCTAACATGCAAAAAAGCAAGTGAGCACATCGAAGACCTAATTATATTACTAAGTTTATAACCAATAATCATTTGTATTAAATACATATTTTTTCTATTAATACCAACCAAAACATTTTAGGCCCTTGTGGCTGTATATATTTATTACTTTTATTGTGAAAGTGACTCTTTGTTTTAAGTTTTTTTAATTGAAATTAAAAATTCCTTTATCAAAATGGTGTTTTTTTCTTACAAGTACCTACTTTTTTTTTAGTTTAAGTTAAACTCTTGATTAATTAAAATTAATACATCTATACTTAAAGGAGCTTTATGAAAGCAAATCCCCATTACATCCTTAGTCACAAAATTGCGGTAGTTTAAATTTACGTGGTGTATTTTTTTATCGGATGTCCGGTGTTTGGATCCGTACCGGCTCGACATACGCCTTGATCGTTCTCGGTACGCGTGCGTTAGTTATCTATCAGTGGGCGCTGGGTTGTATTGTCTTGTATTAGGTGCCAAGTAACTACTTATCCTACCTACGTTTGTTATGAAGTAGTTCAAGTTAAATGAATACTACATTATTAATTTAGTTGATTTATTAAGATACGTAATTGTGACTAACATATTTATTTATAAAGATTTATTGTAACCCGTCTCAGTGGTCTAATGGTCTAAGGCAGCGTGGTACAACGCAACACGCGGGCCAAATGTGGCCCACGCTAATTGAAAATGTGTCCGTCACAATATTTTGGAGGAAAATTAAAGTGAAACCCTTGGTGGCAGATGTGAAATAGATAACGATTCAAATAAAAATATGTATTCTAATAGGTCATGATTGCAATTTTCTAAGTATGTATTTGTGTGAAAGTGTATGTGCGCATGCGTGCATAGTTCATCATATATTTTTGGAAGATTAGTACAATTTTTTTGGCAGTAAAATTTGAAAGATTCTATAAACCAAAAATACTATTTATTTTGAAAATTGAAAAATGACACATGGGCACGGGAATCGAACCCGGGATAATTGTTCCAAGTGGCAGCATTAAGCCAACTACCGAGTCGAAGGTGGCTGCATTATCTGCTGGCTCGTAATAAAATCACACATTTGTAGCCGACGATTTCCACGCGTCCATCACAGACTCTGCCTTAAAATATTAGTGAAGAATGATCCTGGGCATGGGATGTCTCATGAATAGCTCAGTGGTTAGAGCAATGGCGTACTAAGTTAAAGGTCCCGGGTTCTATTCCCGTGTCCAGGTGTCAATTTTTAATTTTCAGAATAGGATATCTAGATGGAGAATTCCTCACTAAAAAGCATAAATAATAGTTTCTGCTATTTGATTCTTAAATACAGTTTATATTTAAGTATTGAACGTAATTATTTATTAAGTATTGTTTGCAGGCCTATATTAAGTTGAATGGATTACTAAACACATCTTAAGACCACTGTGCAAACTTATATTCAGACTAGCTTTACTCGATGGGGGCTCCACCCCCAAACCCCCAGTGTGTTTACTTTGCAAGTGGACGTAAACTAATGTAATTCCAGCGTTGTTTTGAACGTAACAACTTAAAGTTAAGGGTATTGTATTATATATATCGCACCGACTTTAAAGCTGCTCCGCCATTTTGAATATTTTTCGGGGGCTAAAAATTAATTTTTTTTTAGTTTTTTGGAATTTTCCCGTCGGTTATAGGCTAGAAGCTAAAAGTTTGCCAAATTTTAAGTTTCTAGCCCATCTGGAAGTGGGTAAACATTAATGTCAGTGAGTGAGTGAGTCAGCCATGTGGCTTTATAGTAGTATAATACTTCAATACCTTTGTAATGTTTGTGTTCAAATATTTTTTGAAAAATCTTTTATATAATAGCTTTCACACATTACAAATATATATAAAAATTAGATAACTTGTCTGACACATTGACTGACTCACTGACTCTTGAGAAGACAAAACTTCAAGGGAATTCATCGATATTGTCTCAAAGGAAGTAAGTCACAACTGTGAAAAACGAATCTCCTCCCGGGTGAAGACAGACTGTTTTCAATTTTCATTCTATATCCAGATGGATTCTTATAATACTTATTAAATTTATTTTCTTTTCGTGAAGAATGACCCTGAGCAAGGGACGATCCATAGATAACCCAGTGGTAGAGCATTGGTGTCCTAAGATTTTCGTGAAGAATGACCCTGAGCAAGGGACGATCCCTAGATAACCCAGTGGTAGAGCATTGGTGTCCTAAGCCAAAGGTCCGGGTTCGATTTCCATGTCAAGTTGCCATTTTTCAGTTTATTCGAATATGACTCAGTTACGATTGATTTCCGTTGGAGCATCATTAATCGCCCAAACTTTGCCTTTCGTATAGACAATATTTAACTGTATAGTTTCTTTCTTCCATAATTTTAAATAATATCGCTAATCGCTTGGGTGTCACTGGCTTCAAAGCGTGCCAATACAAAGTCACTGAGCCACGCACGCACTATTGGTCACGTCATGCCGCGTAATCTCGGCCGCATGTGAACCGCGCTTTATTTGTAGAATGTCGTGCCGCGTAATCCCGATGTCAGTGCGCGTGGGGGTATATAACAAGGGAGATGTATGTTGGCGCATATATCACTTGGTCCTGTCACCGTGACTTACAATCCCTCGGGGGCACCATCACGGACTCGCGTGCATCCATCCCACCACTCACTCGTCACGAGCACGAGGACTGAGGAGCAGTACCGACCAGTCACTTGTAAAAAATACTCCTTCCTTGCACTAGATTTTCCTCTTGTTACAAGGATTCTTCCATACACTATATCTGTCCCTTGCAAAAAGACGCCTTCCTTGCGCTAGACTTGCCACTTGCAATAAGACTCCTTCCTTGGAATATACCTGCCACTTGCAAGAAGACTGCAACCTTGCACTAGACCTTCCCCTTGCAAGAAGACTCCTTCCTTGCATTAGACCGGCCGGCCACTTGCAAGAAGACCCCTTCCTTGCGTTAAACCTACCCCTTGCAAGAAGACCCCTTCCTTGCGTTAAACCTACACCTTGCAAGAAGACCCCTTCCTTGCGTTAAACCTACCCCTTGCAAGAAGACCCCTTCCTTGCGTTAAACCTACACCTTGCAAGAAGACTCCTTCCTTGCGTTAAACCTACATCTTGCAAGAAGACCCCTTCCTTGCGTTAAACCTACACCTTGCAAGAAGACTCCTTCCTTGCACTAGACCTGCCATTTGCAATAAGACTCCTTCCTTGCGTTAAACCTACCCCTTGCAAAGAGTATCCTACCTTGCACAAGACCTGCCCCTTGCAATAAGACTCCTTCCTTGCGTTAGACCTTCCCCTTACAAGAAGACTCCTTCCTTGCACTAGACCTGCCACTTGGAAGAAGACTCCTTCCTTGCGTTAGACCTGCCCCTTGCAAGGAGTCTCCTTCCTCTCATTAGACCTGCCATTTGCAAGAAGACTACTTCCTTGCGATAGTCCGCAAGCAAACCTATGCTACTGAAATATTAAACTGTTACTTCATGAAAACTTCTTCCTTGTAGTAACTGTATGCAACAACTCTACTACTAGTACAATGGTGTGGATTAAACTTTTAAAGTAATTTTCTGTTAAGATAAAATTAAACTAGAACTGTACAGACCCTGTGGCTTGGACAAGCGAGAAAGTTGACTTAGCTGATCTTTTGCCTGCCTACGCCTCGTTAAAATAATATTAAAATCTACTATGGTTCTTTTAATTTATTTTTATTTTGAAACAAATATTAAAAAATAGTGTATTTTTTTAAAATAACTAATCGAAGCATACAGGATGAAGAAGCCCGATGTTAAAAGAAATGCACTAACATTCGCCTAAATAGAGTAAGATAAACCAACAAGTTTACCAGGCAGGTATTTGAACCCCGTTTTCTAGAGTATTTTTAAAAAAAATTTCATCCAATTCAAGTGCCACTTAAAGAGGGGGCCGTGATGTTGTTCATCGCGTGTGGGGAGGGGGAGAGAGGAGCGGTGGATGAACGGACCACTGAGTTATGAGTGTAATTTTTACTATTGTCAGACATGACTAGAAACCTGAGAGAGAGAGAGAAAGATTATGAAAGATAGCGAGAGAGAAAGACACGCGCTGTAAGAGAAAATAACGAACGCATGGTTACATCCACTCCGCCCTTTTTTCTTTCTAAGCCACTCCCACATACCTCCGCGACACTGCAACGAGTCTTCCCGCCAAGTCGGGTGTGCGTGAGGCTCGAATAAGACTGGTGAAGCTTCTGTTTGATTCCCGCCAAGTCGGGTGTGCGTGAGGCTCGAATAAGACTGGTGAGGCTTCTGTTTGAACAGTATGATACTTTTTTTTTAGTAGCGCATCTTACTCCCTGTTCAGGTTATAAGCGTATGTACTAATACGCTATTGAGTTAGAGAAGAAGGTTGAATTCAGAGGAATTGTACCCGCATTTGCGTGGAGGGAGAGTGAAAAACTACCCTCAATACACCCGACTGGGATTCTAACCCCGATCTCCCTGTCATCGGTAGTCTAGTCTAGAACGATAGTGACGCCTTGGACCATGCGGCCACCGAAACAGGTTTTATTTTCCTCTTCATAATATTGTAGTTTCTTATTTCCTTAGCAAGCAAATGCTAGTGAATATGATCGGAAACTCACCCTCTCCGTCATGTTTACTTAGGCTAGATGATAGTAAATTGCTCGTTCTCCTCGTATGACCACCCGTACAGGCGTTCCCTTATTTTTTTAAGCAACGCTTATGTACTAATTACGCTAATGGGTTTTGGGATCAGGAGAGTTATATTTAAGGAAGTGTACCCGCATTTGCGTGGAGGAAGAGTGTAAAATCATTTAGTAAAAAACCACCCTGAGTATACACGACTGAGATTCGAACCTTAATCTCCCCTTCATCGGCAATCTAGTCTACTACAAGAGTGTGCGTTAGACCACATGGCCACCTAAGAGGGTTATTTTTTTATATACTAAATGAGATCGATATAAGAACATTATAATTTAGATGGAGTGTAAACCTTGATGTTCATTACGAACGAGAAATGGGAATCAGCTTTTAAAAAATGCAAACAATTTTGTGTAGCTAACATTTATAACATTTTAACTATATTATTGGTGTTATTTTGTAGGTGTTGAGAAAAAACCTATCAAAAGTGACCGCTGCAGATTACATGACTTGACGTATATTTATTTTCATTTATTTGAGGTATTTAACGTGCACTTTCTGAACTTACTGATTATATCAGCACATGAGAATTTCTATGAGCGAGAGCGAAAGGGGCCTACCAATTTTGCAGGAGAAAGGTATTTTCACATACCTTCCAGGGTTCTGTTTCATGCCGCAATCGACCTAGGACCGATGGTTTTACTTCCTCTCCGAAGGAAGTTGTGCTACGGATTTTTTATCGCTCAAGAGACATTCGTCAACCCAGTGCAGGTTTGAATCCATGAATATTGGGTCCTGAAGCGAGCACTTCACCCTAAGACCACCGAGTTTGACACGTAAAAATATATGTAGTGACATTTTCTAGATGTCAATAATGTCAATTCGTGAGAAAATTGGGGCTTACTTGCATTTTCATAGAAAGAGAGTGGGTAGCAATTTAGGAACAAAACATCTTAGTACACGCAGCCAGGATTCAAACCTTGAACACCCTGTCATGTCACCAGGAAAACAGACAATAAGGGACTGACGCTTTTGTCCGCGGACCTACCGGTAGTAGCTCTAGGTCCACTTTGATGGTAAATATACGCCGAGCAATTTTTTTGTGCATCGCATCTAGTCCTTTTGACAGATGGTGTCCATTTAGAAACAGTAAGATAAGGTTTATAGTGGACCTTTTGTTGATACGAATGACTATTTACTCGTATTTTTGTATAGGCCCTAATCTGAAGTCCGAAGGCTCTTTATATGGGAATATAGCTCTATGGATCTTATTTCATCTATTAACATGCCGTGGCGTGCTACCAGGAAAAGTTTGTCCAAACCGGGCCTGTGGATTTTTTTCACCCCTAACTAGAACACTCATTGGTCGAGTATCAATGAAAAGATTCCTATTTTTAGCAGGTGAACAAAACCTACTTAAGAATGATCAAATGGGGCTTGGTGGAGAAGATGCCACAGGTACTGTACAGTTTTAACAAAATCCACGTATTCCGGCAACACTCCACTCCACGTCATTGAAGATACAGTTCCAACACGAATTTTGTACCCTGCCAGCACTCCACATCACGCCACTGCACGTACAGTTTTAACAATCTATGCGTAGTCTGACAGCACTCCACGCCACTGCACGTACAGTTTTAACAATCTCTGTGTAACCTGACAGCACTCCACGCCACTGCACGTAACAGTTTTAACAATCTCTGTGTAACCTGGCAGCACGGCACACCATCTCGTTAAATCCTCAGAAGCAAGTGATAGTAAGTTGTTGCTCTGACCAGGAGAACAGAATGGAACGTGTTTCGCCGTGTATGTGGGCTTGTCCCCGCGGAGAATAGAGTCAATACGTTGGCAAGACCCCCTACCGAGAAGGTTACATCATCTCTTATTAAAAATTGATGGCAGGGACTTGGCACCCCTGATCTTCCCGCAATACTCTAGTCGACGGGGTATCCAACCCCCCACCCCCCTCCAACCTACCCCAACGTAGCTTCCATCGTTGAATTTCCCCTTCGATATGTATAACAGTTCTATGAGTGTAAGTCGACGACGTTTTTATTGCATCAAGGTTCAAACTTCCAGGTGGAAGTTACTATAGATTTATGTAATTGTTTTTCCTTTTTGGTTTGCGTTTTACTGCCCGTCCGGGATATACGCAAAAATCACACTATTTAATTAGGCCTAAGCATGACCAAGGAAGATATAAGAAAAAATCTAGCCATATTTTCTTTGAAGGAGAGTGAGAAATCAATTAATAAAAGTCGCTCTAAATCCACCAAATAGGTAGACAATACTTTAAAAAGTACTAGTTTATCCTAGTACAGCAAACTAATGAATTTTTAATAAACGCTCAACCTTGCAGCAGGAATGTTATATTTAGGTAACAAGTTGAGTCCATTGGTACTGCCCAAGCCAGGTGCACTGTTCCCCCCTCTCTCCCCAAATGGCTTTCCACTCTCCCTCCTGTCGAATGCAGGTACAGCTCCTCTCAATTCCACCTTACTTATCCCTAACACATTAGCGTAATTAGTATATTTGCGGTCAAACCGAACGGGTACTAAGACGCGATGCTAAGAAAAAATAATCAAATGACTTGATTTATAGATATAGTAACTTTTATAAATATCACAAAAATCCTTCCTATGTAAATCGGACTGTAATTAATTTTTTTTTTAATACAAGTTTTTCTCTTGAATCGTCCCTCGCACCTGTTTCGTTCAGTGCTCGAACTATTGCGGCGACAACGTGTCTGGCGGCGTGGAGTCTCTTTGAGTCTTGGGAACTTCCCCTGTGGGGTGGAGGGAGGAGAAGTCTCTCTAGCCCACGTGGGGTGTCTTAACTTAGCCCCCTCTTGACACTAGGTGGCCCACCCTTCAACAAGACACCGTGTGGTAAACGAACACCACGTCGACCTGGTCAGTGGCTACGCTTGGATTTGTATCACGGTCTTCAAGCCATCCCTCTCGAGTTGGACTGACCTGCTGAAGAAGGGGAGAACAGGGTTCGAATCCCAGTTGGTTTTTATTAAGGGTGGTTTTCCCTCAATTGTTTCCCACTCTCACACACTTACGTGTATATTACCCCTAAAATGCTTCCTTCCGCATACTTAGCCCATTAGAGTAATTATCATATGCGCACAATCTAAACAGTAAACAGGTAGTAAAAGTAAGATGCGATAATAAAAAAATAACAGTGTTTCCCAATAGGCAGTCCGTGGACCAACAACAGTATGTGGGCTTGCTACTGTCACTTCGCAATTAAATTATTAGTTCAAGTTATACATAATTGTATTTTAGGAACGTATATGAAAATTACCATAACTTAGTGTTTGTAACGAATCAATTTTATTTTTAAATAATTCACCTTATAGTTTACTTTAATTCATCCGTGGATGATGAGAGTTCACACCTACCCTGTGCACCTCAATTACGTGTTTATTACATTTATTAATTTACTTATTTATTTGTTTGTTCGTGTGTTCATGTATAAAATTAAAACACGTATCTATTTCGATTATCAATTTAAAAACGGTTATAATTAACTTACACATGTTCGCTTTATACAGAACAAATGGTTATTTTGATCTGTTAATTGTAAAATACTGGCTAATTATTGGTATAAGATATCCTAATCAATGATTTAGCATGGCAATTGAAAATAAAAGGAACAATATTTAATACCAATCTTTAAGGTGGGGGCTTAAGGCTATAGTTTGTACAGCAAAACCTTTTTTGACCAAAATAAATAAAATATTGCCCTAGTAGAAACATAGAGTTTAATTTTCTTCACATGGTGACCTCAACAGTTGTTGAATATCCGTCATGAGCAAAGTCTCATTAGATAAGAAACTGTTTAAATGAATAGAGAAAGTTGTTATTAAATTCGAGGACACCCTTTACAGATATCTAAAAACTGTTGAAATCACCATGTGAAGAAAATTAAACTCGATTTTTCTACTGGAGAAATATTTGATTTCTTTTGACAAAAAAAAAAAGTTTTGATATAAAAATCTGCAAAAATACATACCTTTTCTCGCCTCCCCTAAACTCCCACCTTGATGAGATCGAAGAACTGGTCAATATGCACGCACTCTGCACACACCAGAATATTTTCTTCAGTGCCTGATAAACATAATTTTTATTTTAAAGGCAGACGTCACGGCACGGCCCATCAGCACACGGCCCTTCCCGGGGGGTACCATGATATGTGTTAGCCGGAGCCACAGCTGGGAACACTGCCGGAATGCTTGTAGCCTCTTTCATATCTGTCCGTTAAGGAATGTGTGAAGAATGCTAAGAAGTGTTGCCAGCCTTCATCTGGAGGTTTGACCTGTCTTTTTGATCGCGGTAGGTTATACTCTCGAGATATTACACTTAACCTGCTGCATGGAGATAATACTGACGGTGCAGAATACATTGGGCCTAAAGGATGGCTACAAGAACTAGGCTATAGTGCGGGGTTTTGTGACCTTTTCGGGGTCCGATCTACTTATTAAATGATCAAAGATCCCACGATCACACTTCGTCTCTCCAATAGGTATATACATAATAATATATATTTACTCCTTAAATTCAATCTTTCCTCTATTAAGCCTAATTATGTACCCAACCAGATAGAAAAAATTAATAGAATGGATAAAATTCATATTTTCATATTAAACTATTTAAATTTCTTATATGATTAATGAATATGACCGATAAAGATAATTTTAATCAGTCTCTAAATTTATTGACTTGTATCGAGTTATTGTACATGATGTATTATTTTGTGAGTTTAAAAGACTCGAAGATCAACTTTTAATGCTGATGTAGTTTTACACGATCGACTGAAAATGATTGTGAGATCGACAGGTCGGTGTTAGGCATTTATTACTATTAGAGGTATTTAATGTTAACTTTCCGAACTGAACGATTATAACAGCACACGACTTGTAAACTAACTTGACTCTTAATACAAATAAACCCTGTCCCTCAAACACCATGCCTTAAAATATCTAGGCGTCACTTTAGCTATAGACTAGACTGCCGACACTTTAGCTGTGGACTAGACTGCCGACACTTTAGCTGTAGACTAGACTGCCGACACTTTAGCTGTAGACTAGACTGCCGACACTCTAGCTATAGACTAGACTGCCGACACTTTAGCTGTAGACTAGACTGCCGACACTTTAGCTGTAGACTAGACTGCCGACACTTTAGCTGTGAACTAGACTGCCGACACTCTAGCTATAGACTAGACTGCCGACACTCTAGCTATAGACTAGACTGCCGACTCTTTAGCTATAGACTACTACCCTGCCGATGATGGATAGAGCGGGGTTCTAACCCCGGTCAGGTTTACTAATACTAAGGGTGTTTGCCCCTTAAATTGTTTTCCCCTCTCCCTCCACGGAAATGTGGGTACACTCCCTCTTAATTCAACCTTCCTCATCCTAAGCACCCGAGCGTGGTTAGTACTAAATATACACTAAGCCGTAGTATCTAAATATTTAAAAAGTTTAATATCAGGACAAGCCCGTATACAAATAATACAGATCTTCGTCGTTACAATATGAAATCGAACTGAGGGTATCTTAGAGCTGTGCTCAACCAAATGCAAACACTTGACCATGGGGATGAGTTGATACTTAGCTATAAATCAAATTCTATAAGTTCAAAGTTCAATGCCAGAACAACCCAAAGGGTTTGATTTAACCTTTTGAATTTGTTCAAACACACGAACATACGCTTTCACACACACATTATCCCCTCTTATTAGAAGTGCACGAGCGCTGTTTTGTGCCAACTAATGTTTAGCGTAATTACAATATCGAGGCAACCCTTCCACGGTGTCGGCCCTTCAATTAACCTAATTACAAACACATGTTCAACGGGGACGGGTTCTCGTAAACGAAGGCCAACCAACTCAACACTTTTTTTTTTTAAAGCGCACGTGGTCGTTAGCGCATTGCTAGCAACAATGGGCGCAACCAAACGGAGTAATCCCCATCCACTTCCCCTTTTTTAAACATTTTTGATATTACCAAACATGACAAGCAGTTCCCTTTCAGGCCCAACTTGATGAAAAGAATCAAATGATATGCGTAACCCACGACGTAAATTTAAGGAACAAACAAGGAGAATAGCAAACGAAAGGGCTATTCCTACAAAGATCTTATTTAATGTTGGTTTGTACACGTCGATGAAATGGTAACGGCATAAATCCATATGTATACTGATTTACAGTAATGTATGTATTTCATCCAGAGCTTTTACGTACACTTTCTAAACGCGTCGTAATTTTGATGGATGACGTAATCCAAGGCCAACACATTCAACCCAAAGAACTCAAACCTATTAATTTCGATAATATACATTCTGGTGTGGTCCCAGTGGTGGGCACATAGACAAAAGCGCCAGTCTCGTCTTGTTTGGTTTGTCAGTCACAGTGAGGTGGGGGTTCTATTTCCGTCCAGGAGTAGGCCTACCTACTGGTGTTTTACTGGGTAGTTTCCAACTCTACCTTCCCAAGAAAATTTCACTCTATTTCCATGCAACTGCGGGTACATTTATTCAAATTACACTTTCCTTATCCATACCCTACTTTTATAAATATACGGAAATCCCAGGTGGGTGGAAATACGTGTTGCACACAATAAATACTAATCTTTATAATAAACACGGACTGTACAATATCAGCTGTTGGGCTCAACCAACATGGACTGTACACTATCCTTTATCGGGATCAATCAACACTGACTATACAATAACCTTTGTTGGATTCAATCAACACGGACTACACACGATTCAATTAAGTAATTATTGTGTATTGGTACGCCTGTACTAAAACGAAATAACTATTTTGGGAACGTTTTAATTAAATTTAAATTAAATTAAATATATTTAAAATAATAATTTCCTAGAACAGCATTTCTCAATCTTTTGACCAGGGTAACACTCTTCGATAAATACCCTTTATTTTGTGGCACTCTTGTATGAAACGTCTTTATGTCGAGGAAATCTGAGTTAAGGAAACTTGTAGTAGAGGACGTAGTAAAATTAAAAATACTCGTGATCAAACACTTGCTGTAGAAAAATTAAATTGAAAAACAAGAATATTTTTGTGTGCAATACTCGAGGACTAAATTATAAATGTATCCATATATATGTGGCACTGGAGGTTGTCTTGGCACTCTTTTTAAGGTGGCGATGTAGAGAGGGCAAGAAAATGTCAGTGCTTTTACAGTTTTTTTATAAGAATATTTTTTTGATCAAAATAAATCAAATATTGCTTCAGTACAAATATAGAGTCTAATTTTCTTCACATGGCGATTTCAAAATTTCTTTAATGTCTCTCAAGGGTGTCCTGGAATTACATCTTTTTTCTCCATTTAAAAAGTATGTCATCTAATACCGCTTTGCTCCTGACAGATATTCAATAACTGTTGATATCAACATGTGAAGAAAATTAGACTCTATTTTTGTAATGAACCAATATTTTTTTTATTTTTGAAAAAAAAAAATGTTAAAAAAAACTGCTACTCGCATTTCCTGCATCACCACCTTAAGGGTGTCTTATGGTTGAGCACTGATAAGCGTTGCAGACGTTTAAAAATCCCGCATTATTTAAGAAGCTTTTTTAAAATATCGTTTAACAAAATGTAGACGGAAATTATCAGCAGTCCTCTGGCCAGTTAGAAAGTTTAAATTTTGAGTTTAAAGCTATACATTTTTTTCAACGAAACTTTGTGTGAATATTTGTGCTTCTGAGATTAAATCAAAAGGTTATAAAACCTATATAGCCTTCTTCCATCAAATAAAGTCATGTTTTGGTAGGATCGCAACAGAAATTTTTTAAGATGATGTGGGATTTTTTATAGGGTTTTATGTACGTTATTACACTTTTTTTTAGACACTTTAAAATTAAAATTAATTCTTTTTAACTGGTCTGAACCTTCACCTACATTTTGGGGGAAACCCTATTTAAAAATATCAAACCGCTTCATGAATAGATAGTCCGGGATATCTAAACGTCTGCAATGCTTCTCAGTGTCCTTCCATGTAATAACCTAAAGAACTACCGTCCTAGGATTTAATATCATGAATTCTAGATAGCGTACACATACCTGCTCTTAGAGCGTCCATGGGCACAGACGGGTACGGTATGGAATAAGGGTATCCCTCCTTCCTCAAGGTCTTGGGTTTCCTCCTCGGCCGGTACTTGTAGTCGGGGTGTTCCTTCATGTGCATGGCACGGAGTCTCTTCGCCTCGTCGATGAAAGGCCTCTTCTCGTCCTCGGTCAGCAGCTTCCACTCGGCTCCTGGATGAAAGGAAGATATTTTGTTATTATTAAATTTTACAAATGTTGTATACTCTAAAGCAGGGATTTCCAACCTTTTTCATTCCAGGTCACACTTAGTCCCAAGACAATATTTTCACGGCACACTTGTGCTGAGAGTATTGAGAAACAGTTTACAATAAGGGTATTCTTCTATCGGTTCCCTCATCTACTTGCAGAGCAAATTGCTTGTTTACTTTAATTTTTCCAACAACATTTTGACTGATGTCCTCAGATATTTCAGAAATACTTCGGCCTATCTTATTATTCGATAAAGACGCTTTTGAAATTCGCTCTTTAGATTATTTTATAAGCATGGTTTAAATAATGACCTGACGAGCTGGCCCAATCACATTTTCGCAAGACACAAATGCTTGGAGGTTAAAAAAAAGTTAAAGAAGCATAACTGAATTACCTCTAGCAGATGATCAGAAATATAATATAATGTCACATTGTGTGAAACTTTATGCTTACAAACTGTAAAATGTAATGTGTAGTGGCTTACTTTAACAAAAAAAAAAAACCTTTGAAATGTTTCAATAATTTTACCATGAATCGTGAGGAATAAATCAATATATTTTTTAAGATAAATAAGATCATTTATTGATACCCCAAACTCAAATTAAGTGGCACCGTAATTAGGGCTATAATGTTCCTACAAAAAATTAACTGTGTACTGAAACTGGCCCCAGTAATTATTTTATGGCCCTTGCCTATCTCCAAGCTGAGTAGCCCTGTTCTAAAGTTTCGTTTGTTATTTGTAGTAGCATATGCTAATTGCCAATATAAGATATATAAAATCTCAAGTATTCTTTAGTGTAAAGTCATGTAGAGGTATACAAGTAATAGGGCAAGTGTTTTTTTCTCACTCAATCGTATAGTTCTAACCTATGATCACATATTTAACAAAAATAAACGAAGGAAAGTGGAAGTTTACGAGCCCTAATTCCAGTTGGTAGCACGTTTTTATTACATACCTTAATTTTGATATGTACGGTTCTATCCTTTATATAATATACCTTGTGGTGTAGTGGCCAGCGCATCTGGCTACGAACCTAGGGGTCCCAGTTTGATTTCCAGCTGGTACCATGGGTCTTTATCCCGAAAGAGAAATCACCCCAACGGTCACATGGGTTTGCTTAGTTAGGCTTTTAAATTAGGTTTAAGGATTTCTACTGGTTCCACACCCTTATATTCACCATCACCTCATCTCATCGGATATAAAACTGTTATAACTAATTTACAACCCGCTTCGGTAGCCGCATGGTCTAAGACACTACTCTTGCAATAGACTAGGCTGCCAATGGCAGGGAGATTGGGGTTCGAATCCCGGTTGGGTGTACTGAGTGTGGTTTTCCCTTAAATGGCTTACCACTCTCTCTCCACGCAAATGCAAGTACACTTCCTCTAAATTAGTACATAAGAGTGTAATCTGAATGGGCTGTAAGACGCGGTGTTAAAAAACTAATTTACACAAGCCACGCTTATAAATTGAAGAATAGAAATTTTGTAAAAGTTTTAAATAAGAAATATTGTTTGTGGATTTCTTATTCGACCCAAATCAGGTCTAGTATGAACTTGCATGGCCTTCATAACAAACCAATAGTTTTGATGGTTCTTTTTTTAAAAAGGTTAGGAACCACTGTCTTAAACCAACACTTTGACGCGTGTCTTTGACGGGCCCTGACGAGCCATCAGCTGGACAAAAGTCTCTAGCAGCCCTCCTCAGCTTTAGCAGAGATGATTATGTAAGCTTCACCTCTAGTGATGTCCCAGTGCTATCACAAACCCCTCACCCCCTACCATAAGAGCCACCACTTATTCCTTAACTCTAGAAATGTAAAAGGGTTCTCGCTAACAGCTTGTTCTTGTCACTCGCCTGAATGGCGTTCCGAAGCAGGAAAGACGCCTCAAGAAGACGCCACAGCCTTGTATACACGCCTGAGATCTTCCCTCTGCCACCCTCACCAAAGGGGGCTAACCCCCCGCACCCCTTCGAGCAAAAACGCCCCTCGCGGCATAGTGTTCGAATTCAAGAGGCTCTTTTCACAGCGAGCTTCGTAGAATAGAAACTTGGTATTCTCTACAAGAACAATGGTCTTATAGGATCTCCCCTCCTTTCTATGTCTGTATTTCCTCTCCGCCATCATACCCCCCTTTCCTCCTTTTTCACCGTCTCTACTGTCTACCAAAACCTTGCCTCACTGTAATTAATTCTTATCTCACTTCACCAGCAGAGAACAAACGCACAAGTATAACACGTGTTTCTAAAGAAACAAGAGGAACCGACGAGACACCATCCTACTACTACCACCACCACCACCACCCTCCCAAACACCCCATTCCTCTCATCTGTACGTGTGTATCTTACCCCCCAAACACCCCGGCCTCCACACATACACTCACTGTCTCTCGCGAACCAGCCGCGTGTACGGGCAAGATCTTATTATTATCATCATCCTCATCATCCCCTTCCCTTTTCTTCGTCCTGTCCCTCCTCCTACCCTCTATCTCTCTATTTTCTTCCCGGTATTCCTGCCGCTCTTTTGTTTCCTCCTTGTCTTCTCAATAAACTCGCCTGTTTTACTCCCCGATTGTCATCCCTCTTCAAGAACGTAGTCCATTGTTGGCACGGGCCGAGAGGAGATTGAGGAAGTGGAACAGACAGCGTCAAAATGAAATTAACGGTCCTGCTAGAAGGTTTACTAGTTAAATGTTCAGTGTAGTTGGTCTACCTCCCTTTCCAGCGCCTTAATTCCTTTTTCGCGTGCTCTGATTATGTTATATAATTATATGCGTAAAAATATGCAACTATGGGCTGTGGTCCAAGGCGTAAGATTCACATTAAAACCATCTATGGAGATTTAGGGCGGTACGCAAGAACGTATAGTGAATGCTTAGTGGGCCGATAGTGTGATCCCGAGCACAATATCGCTCCACCTTTTAACCTATGATGACGCAAGCAAACCCACGCTAGTGTCTACTTAGCATCCACTTAGTCTAGTTCTTGCATACGGCCCTTGGAATCCTGCCCGGGTACTCAAGGGACTATATTCCATATATGAACTATAACTGTGGTTTAAACAGCCTCTCTCCGCATCAATGAAAGTGAACGTTCTCTAAATTCTACCTTCCTCATCCATACATCATTAGGGTAACTAGTTGAGGTTAGCCCAGACTGGTAGTAATAAACGGTGTAGAAAAACAAACAAAAAATATGTTAAATGAGGTTGCTACGCTATATGAATACTTTTGGGGGTGGGTGTCATCCTAAATAAAGTACAATTTTAAGACAAGAACTTGCCTCGTCTACAAATGGCACAATCCGCGGTAGTTGTTAGCTACAGTTTAAGAACAAAGTATCTAATAAAATATAACATTTTGGTCGTTTGAAGAGTATTCTTTTAATTGAAAAATGATACCTTGAAACGGGAATCGTATCCGGGACTTTTCGATGGGTTCTATTCCCGTGTCCAGGTATAACTTTTCAATTTAAATAATATGATGTCTAGATGCGTCTATAACCGTAGTTGATAAATATAATATATTGGCTATTAAATCCAGTTTAAAGAATATTTCATACATAATTATATAATGTATGAAGCTAATACTTAATCCCAGGTTGTAGAGGTCTATATGCGCACATACAAACTTTACCTAATATACATTATTATTGAAGACTCGTAAGAATGTATCCCACGATATAAATTCAAGATTTTTTTCACCACGTGTTAATGACCTGTTCAGGTTATACANAATGTGTTAGGGATGAGGAAGGAAGCCTCATAGATATAATATATCCGCATTTGTATGTAGGGGAAAAGAAAAACAATTTTGGAAAAAATCCTTTCAGTTCATCCGACCGGGATTTGAACTCCGACCCCCCTATCCTCGGCAGCCTAGTTTAACACGAGTAGCGCCCTAGACAGTGCGGCCACCGAAGAAGGTGGTATGTAGTATGTAAGAGTAAGGTAGAATTCAAATAAAATGTTCTCTAATTTGAGTGAAGGTAGAGTAGAAAATCATTTAGGAAAAAACACCCTAATTACACCCAGCTGGGATTTGAGCCCTGACCTTCCTGTCACAGACAAGCTAAACTGGATAACAATGACAATTAGTCAGCATGCCTTCCGATGCGGGTACATATGTGATACAAATTGAAAAATGTTGTATTGCGTAAAGTGCATTTTAAATTAGTTTTGAACAGCGTCATAATAAACTATCCTCAACTATAATATAGGCCTACGATATTCCTTTTGTCGCATATATTTACGTGCTTGGTTTGTCTTTTGTCCGCCAACGTTGCTCAAAACTTATTTCATAAAGCTCGCGAAGACTTTTAGAATATTTTGGCGTTGTGTTAAAATTAATTTCATTTTCACGCTTTTCTAGTTTTTGTTCGAGGGATATAAACATTTGTTTCTATGTGTCTTGTATTTCTAAAACAGCTCCTGGTTTAGACCGATGAGAGAAAAAAACACACAACACACACACAAAACGTGTTCCAACACTTTGAATTATTTCGTCGTGATGAACAGCCAGCACAATGGCGGAAAGTAATCAGGAAAGGGAGGGTTTAGTGTAATAACGTAGTATAAGCCAAAATCATTCAAAATTATGTGTAGTGGTGGTTTTTAATTTTTAATTTATGTAGGTCATATATCTTACATATTCATTCATTAATTATCTTAACATGGCCCTACAAAATAACACTTCAAAACTTTTTACAAGTTCTTAAAACACAATTAAGGTAATCAGTGATCGGAACCATCTGAGAGATAACTTATAAGCCTATTTTTTTTATCGCCGCTTTTCTCTACCCATTACATGCATATGAACTAATTGCGCTAATGGGTAAAGGGTGAGGAAAGGTTAAATTTAAAGTACCCGCGTTTAATTGTAGGGAGTGATGGTAAACTATTTAGGAGTAAAAACTCTGTACACTCGACCGGGTTTCGATCACCAATTTCCCCCCATCGGCAGTCTAATGTTTGGCAAGAGCTATGCCATTTGGCCACCAAATTGGGTCTACCTGATATATGTATTCTCAAAATTACGCGTCTTACTACCCTTATGGACTATCCCACAATTTAAACTAATTTGATGGAAAAGCGCGAGTAAGAATAGTTTTAAAAATAGTCACCATTAACTCGCTTAGAGAGAGAATGGAAAACTATAAAAGAGCACGTCCGTATCGATGGATGCGTGGATTAAAATGTCAATATAATATAGTTCTGTTTTCTGGCTAGGGAGAGGTTGGGGTTTGAATTCCAACCGGTGTACTGATTGTGTCCTTTCCCCTGCTGGTTTTCCAATTACCTGCCCACAAATGCGAGAACACTTTTTCTAAGTTATACTTTCTACATCCTTACCTAATTAGCCTTATTAAATGTGGATAGACCCACGAGTCGTAAGATGCGGTGTAGAAAAAACCTAAAAAGAGAACTAAGAGTTGAACCATAGAAACATTAATCAGTAGATGGAAGTGATGCCAGTTGAGTTTTTTTTTTAAGTTTTAGTTTTCACTAGCAGGCTACGTTTAGCTCAATGGCTACTAACGACTTGGATCTTAAGGGTAAGGATGAAAAGGATAGTTTAGAGGAAGTGCTCCCACATTACTATGATGAGGGGATGTAAGAACCACAGTTATAAATAAAATTTGGAAAACCATGCCTAGATAAGAACTTCAACTTCCACGTTACTGGTAAACCAGTCTAGTGACCACGTGAGCACCAGTGCCAAAAACTGTAACGCTCCATATAAACGGGTGATGTTTCCATACTTAATTCAGTAGAGAAATTTGTATTGAAATAATGATGGAAACTATAACGAAATAACCAGTTTGTTAGCTAGGGCTTACTACGAAATAACTTAAGGCTTTTACCACGGTCTGTGTTTTCATTCTTGTTTTGTGAACAATTGATGAAACCAACAAAATTGGAATTGACTTGTGTGTGTGTAAAAATTATATTTTTACTGTGCATTTAATAAAATATGGCCTATAGCTAGAGATAGGGTAAAATAGCATTAATTTTAAGTTTTTTAGCATTAATTATTGGAAATTTAGCGTTTTGTGGCATAATTTAGCATTTTATAGCAAAATAGGTAAAAATGTCTTTCGTCAATGTTTTTAGGGCCTATACAAAGGATTTATGATAAAATTTATGTATGCATTAATACGAAGGGTATTTTAACCTTCGTTTGGAATTATTTTCATGTGAGAGATTATAATTATAAATAATTAATATTAAATTAATAAGGAAGGAAACTGGAAGATTGTGTCAAACACAAACAGAAGAATGCAGAATGACTTCAATTGGCATAATTTATTTTACACCTATGTGTAACGTCAAAAAATCATTGTAGCCTACAGTACAAAAATAAAAATAGTTTAGTAAATAGCTGGTATCGTAAATAGTTGGTGTCGTTGAATCAGTTCAAACAAATGTGCAAGTCAAAGATAGTAAATATTGGCAAAAATATTCTTAGCATTTTATTTAAATGCACAGCATTTTCAGGGAATTCGCGTCTATTTCGCTAAATAGAATAATTGAGCTAAAATAAAAAATAAAAATCGCTTTAAACACTTTCAAATGCCATGAAACGCAAAGAAAACTTATAAATACCCTATTTTCAAACTTTTTTTTTTCGCGTTTTTCGCAAAAGCGAATTTACCCTATCTCTCTCTACCTATAGCTTAACCTATAAAGTAATTGTAACTAAAACTTCTCTCAAACTAATTTATAAAACAAAGGCATTTCGTTTCAATTTTGTTTTAAAGATGGAGAAATTGGTGCTCATTTATTTATTTTAGCATCGCGTTTTACTATCCGTTCGGGTTATACGCTACCCGCTTCGGCGGCAGCATGGTCTAAGGCACTATTCTCGCAGTAGACTAGACTGTCAATGACGGAAAGATCGAGGTTCGAATCTTGGTTGGGTGTACTGAGGTTTTTACCAAGCATGGTTTTTACACTCCCCTCCATGCAAATGCGGGTACACCTCTTATAAATATAACCTTGCTTATCGCTAAAACCATTACTGTCATTAGCACATAAACGTATTATTCAAACGAGTAGTAATATGCGGTGATAAAAAAAATACTACGCTAGTGTGCTAGAGATAAGGAAGGTCGAACATAGAGGAAATGTGCCCGAATTTGCATGTAGGACCATTGAAAAGCCATTTAATTAAAGCCATCCGTGTACCCGACTGGGATTTGAATCCCGATCTCGTCATAGACAGTCCAGTCTATTGTGAAAGTGACGCCTTAGACAAGCAATCTTCAACCTTTTTCAACTGGCGGCCCACTGAACAAGGCGTTAAAATTGTCAAGGCACCCCATCAGTTTTTTAAGGAGATATTTTATGAGTAAAAAATCTAATAGGCCTATTAAGATTGTGTTTAAAAGTTCAATAGCAAAAATTCTAATCATTGTGTTATTTTTAAAAATAATTTTGATCATTTATTTAGGTTAATTTCTATTCCTAAATTTTTTTCTCGCTGCTTTGTTGATCTTCACCCAAACTTCCGTGGCGCACCTGCTGCACACCGGTTGAAAAACGCTGCCTTAGACCATTCGACCAACGAAGTGGGTCTTAAATTACTCAATTACTGCTTGTATCTCTTTTGCGCATGCGTTTGTACTGGAACATCACTGAAAACCAGGACCTACGATACTTACAAATTATCCACAGGTTTTACTGGTTTTTTGCTAATAGTCACTATAGTCAGGCTAATTATGTATTTTCGTTCAAAATTTATGAAGATTAGCAAAATGGCACATTTTTGGAAAGCTTGTAACATCAGGAACGTAGAAATGAATGTTTACATTTGCACAGAAGCGCCTATGGCCACCATTTTGTAATTTTAAAATGGCTTCCCTAAAATAAGCATCTCCTGATATCTCAGCTTTAAAATGACATAGAAAAATAATTTTAAATACTCTCCCAATTATTTAGTAAGTTAATATACCTTACATGTAATCCTTATCATCTACTATCAAGCCAAGTAATAAGCCAAAACCCGGGCTGTATAAGAGATAAATAAATTTCCAAGTATCTTCAACCGTTGTTTCTGAATCATATAAAGTAAGCACCCTTGGTTGGATGGTTGCATCTGCTATCTTGAGGTAAGAAGAAACAACATCTCAAGACAAGATCCCAGGCTGGGCAGGCTTCAAATCACTTATGTCATCTTGTTAGTCCATAACTCAGGGAAGTCCTTTACCCTTACTGCTAGAGGTATCACATGAGTGGTCTACAATGCTGACAGTAATGTTATAAGCATCTAAATCGAAAAACTTGGTAGATGGCCAAGATCATCCAAATAGGATAGCAAATAATTGTCTGTCAGAAATCCTGTCTGGTGCAAATGTCATTAAATAACTGGAAAAGTGTGAAGTACATAAGTCAGCAAATGCTATGTATAAGTCAATGATGTATTACATGCACCGAGTTGAATCAATCTTGTTCTTCGGTTAAGCTTCCAGAAATTGTGATCTTTCTCTACATATAGAACCTGCAGAAGCACTAAGTAAATTATTTTTTGCATTCGATTGAATAAAATCTAAACGATTCTGGCTAAGTTACATCACTGACATGTATGAAATGAAGAAAAAGCATCCAGCGACATGGAGAGAACTGTAACTTGGAACTATATCCGTCACAAAGAGAGACATCTCTTTTATCTCAATAGGTGAAGGCCACGCCTGTGAACAACAGCTTAACAGGATGATAAAGGTCCATTCAGGCTTAATTGAAATTTACAACAATCCAAACACTGGCAGTGGATCTTCTTGGCTTCTCCAGAGATGGCATGCCTCTCAGCGGAATTTAAAGGTCAGTTCAGGCTTCAACATAACAAGCAAAAAGGACACCATGATGTGTGACCCACTGCTGTCAAGCAACAACATGAAGCTGTAGACAAAATCAAAGTTGCAATATTGAAACATGGGAATCCTTTTTCTGTTGAAGGCCACCGATTGCACCATTTCATCACACATGCACCACAAGAGTATGTTCAGAATATAATGACACAGATAAAATCGGACAGAAGCTTTATGAAATATATGTCAATGAATGCATCAATGAACACGTCAATATTTGGGCACCTGTCCAAAAGCAAAACAAAAAAATGTATATTTTTGCAGAAAAGAGAAAACACATTAAAGAACCATAACCAAACAGTTAACTTCAGAGAGACCAAAAATGTATACGGTCGTCTGATGGTTTTGGACAGATCGAACAGGAACATTGACCAAAAGAATTCAATCGGTAACTTCGAGTTCACATTGACTCCAAGAGCATTTTTTTCTCCAGATGGATCAATGTTGCCATGGACTGACAAATCAAAACTGATATAAATCCTGCAGAACTTAGCAAACACAAAGGAAAATAATGGACACATAAAAACTACAGCAGACAATTAATATACAATGTCCATTATCATCAACAAATTCGAAAATCGCCATTGTTGACGAAATAGTCCTTGTCCATAAAATGACGACAAAGGCTGGGACACTCACAACAGTAAGATATATGACACAGAGTTTGATTGACAAGCTCACAAGTTTGGCAGCAGGATTTAGGAATGTTATTGTGATCTTCGATACATACAAACCTGAATCACCTAAAGAGCAAACAAGAGAGAAAAGCAGGAAATTAAAAATTCCCATACAATATCACATTGCATATGAAACGAAGATTAAGGGCGTCCCGCTTACAAGATTTCTTTCACATGATAAAACAAAATCAGACCTGAGAGACTACCCTTGCTAAAGCAAGCCTCGACTACTAGAAAAACTCACCTGACATAGTCATCACATCAGCATCAGGCCACACTAGATGCAACAGAAACGTACACTATGAAGATAACAATCATGAAGAAGCCTACACACTCATGAGCTGCCTGGCAGGAAGGCATCGCGCCAGTATCTTGACGCATAAATTGTTTTCTTCAGTCCTGATCAGGCGTGTTGGTCCTTGCCCTGGCACACTATGACAAGCTTTGCAAAAGGACTTCGCTTTCGATGGTATCAGGAATGGTGGATATAGGGCCAATCTGGAGAGTTTTAGGCACAGAAAAAGCACAAGCTTTATCTATATTTCGCGCATTCACTGGAGCGAACAATGTCGGAAAATTCTGAAGGTTAGGTAAAACCAAATGGCTTGAACAATACATGAAAGCTAATGTTGAATTAGCCAGAGTATTGATGAAACTACATGTGGAAGGAGATCTAACGCAGGAGGTGAAAGCAAAATTGGAAGTTTGTTTACTCAATTTACTGTCCGAGGGCGTCTGCATTAATAGTAATACTAATATTCTAATAATAATAATTTCGTCTTTATTTGGGTGCACTTAACCACTTACAATGTTAATTTAATACTTAAATGCTATTTAATGATAATTAAAAACTAATTATAATATTGGTACATACAGAATAATAATAATAAAAATACTGGCCACATAGCAAATCACAAAAAAAAAGTGCATTAACGTACATATTAGAATAAAATAAATTTGGAAAGTACCAATAGTTAAATAAACAAACAATGGAGATAGAGAGAAAAACAAAAACAAATTAGTATACACAACCATACCACACACATTCACATGTCATTCATACCACACATAACATATCTATGTAAATAGCAAGTAGTTTAAAAAGAAAACAATGCTGATATTAATATTTAGTGGCTATCTATTAAATACATTTTTATACATCATAATAAGATAATAAGATTTATAAAAACAACACTTTTACCTAACGCACACTTTCTTACTGTATCCCTACCTCTTTCTTCATATCGACGACCTAGACTAGTATACCAGATCTAAGATGGCATCTGTTTTGCAAACAACTCACTGAAAGCAACCAGCTCCCATCTTCACTTGGATCACTTGAAGAACACATCAAGCGTGTGGTTACAAAGCCGGGGCTTGGTGCCAAGCCACAGTCATGCAGCAGCAGCAGCCTTTTGACCCACTGCAATTCGGTTACTATGGACAGTGGTTCTTAAACTTTCACCACTCATGGCCCTCTAAGTATCCTAAAATATTTTCGCGGCACCCTGGTTTTTACTAACATATTAATCATTAAAATGTATTCTAAAATAGTGGCTTTATTTACTGATTAGTGATTATAGTAACAAACAAATTAAAAAAAACGGAGTTAATTTACCTAAATATACTTAATGGGACCTCTGCTGGTGAACACTTTCCACTTATTTCCCTATTATTGTTTCAATTGTATAACTTGATGCTAATCTCATGCAGGAGTCGATTTGTAGTCTATTTCGCTGCTTTGTTTTAATATTTACCACCGTGGAAAATCCCTTTTCACATAAATAAGTAGAAACAAAGGGCAGCAAACTTTGAATGGGGAAGGTAAACAGATGGGGATTATTTCTATTATCCGTGCTTTCCCTCCCCTCCATTACGCCAGAAAATTGAGAGTCTACTGTCCTTACATGCTTACGATCATCGAATTTTTTCTTCCAAAACGTAATATTTAAGACTCAAGTAATAAGCAAATAACATTTTAAATTATTTATTCTAGGCCCCCAAAAAACCTTTCACTGCCCTCAAGGGGCTGCGGTCCGCTGGTTAAGAATCACAGCTCTAGGTTACAAAAACTATCAATCTCAATATCCATAAATTTTGAACGAACAATGTTTACTTTTTTTATATTCATTTTAGTTTACTTTTTGTAAGAAATACATTTGGAATTTATCGTTTTTTCTTGCTTTTTTGTGTTATTCATCACTATCTTGACGTAATGTTTGAATCCTTAAAGAATAAAACATGAGCTTATCAATTAAAATGAACTATCTATGTCATTTTAAACCTGAGATATCAGGAATGTCTTATTTTAAGATGGCCATTTTGAAACTACCTATTTGCAGTCATATGGGCTTCTGCGCAAATGTAAACATTGATTTTTACATTCCTTTCCAAAAATATGCCAATTTCCTAATCTCCATAAATTTTGAACGAAAATGCTTTAATTGACATAATGAACCGGACTACTACGATAGTTGTTCGTTCACACGGCGATAGCTGTCCCGAAGTTAATCACGGGTAATAATGTCGGTGTGTATGGAACATTAAAGAAAAGACTCACAAAATGTGAAAAACTGTTTTGCAATAAACGATATTTGAAAACATTAAGGTGGGGATTTAGGGAACGTGAAAAAAAGGTGTTTTTGCAGTCATATAAAAGATTTTTTGTCAAAAAAAAATATACTTCACTGCAAATATATAATTTTATTTTATTCACGTGGTGACCTCAATATTTCTTGTCCTGGAATTTCATGACAACATTTTCTATTCATTTAAAAAGTTTCTCATCTAATGCCGCTATGGTCATGACAGATATTCAACAACTGTTGATATTACCACGTAAAGAAAATTAAACTCTTGTGTTTGTACTGAAGCAATTTTTTTTACACATAAATTTATGGCAAATAAAAGGGGAACCAAGTAATGAATGTTTTCAATGAAGCAAAAACATAATTGGTTTGCTTTGTTTGTTGTGATTCACAGGGGACGGATGCTATGCGCCATCTTGTTTATGTTCCACGCACCACTTCCTAATTAAATCTACCGTTGCCATCAAAGGTTGCATGTCAACGCGGAACTGTAGGTGGCGTCTTACTTGTTCCCTTGAGATAGGCGCACACTATGACAAAACGTATTGGTTTGGAAAGACAATCCTGATTTGGGTGGTTTTTTCAAGTCTTCCTTTATTTCCTAAATATTGCATGTAGGAGAGTCCCTCATCAGTGTTTATATAATTGTCATTATTGTTTAGTCAAATGCATTAATTAGTTTAAATAAGACACTTTTTTCTGTGCCACGTCTTGGCACCCATTTGTCTGATACGCATGTGTATTAAAAACACTAAACTAATAGGATTTAGTAAGGTTGGATTTTGAGTAAGTGTACCTACATTTGTGTGGAGGGTAAGTGAAAAACCATTTAGGGAAAGCCACCTTCACACCCGGTTTGGGCTAGAACCCTGATCTCCCCGTTACCGGCAGTCCACTGTTTTATTCAATAATATTATGGAGGTTGGAACCATTATATCCGAAAGGTTAGCAGATTTTTCATAATCGGCTTACTACGAGCAAACATGTTCATTCTTCTAAAAAAAAAGGTGTTTGTGAATGAGCTTATCTTATTTGAACTTTAATCAATGCATTACCCTTAAAAATATCAACAATTAGTCTTTGTGTAGCCCTACTACCTAGAATATTTTGTATGAAAATGAGGAAAAATAGGAGATATGGGGGGGACCCTAATTGGGAATATTTTCCTATACAAAAATATCCTGGTTCGATTTTGGTTTTGGTTGTTGATGAAAAGGCTTAATACTTGTATGCGGGTTATATTGGGTAATATTAGCCATATTATACAAGATATAGCTAGTGTGTAAGTCGTTCATAGAACACAATAAATACCTCGATAAAAATGATGCAAGACATTCCATGTGTAATTTATTAGTAGTTAGCTATAGAAGCAAACAACTCAATAATTAAAATATTATGACTATAATCCAACTCATTAGCAAGTATTTTAAGTATTCATGTTGTAAGATGAAGCAAAACACGATAGTAAAGTTTATTTTGGCGTGTGCTTGGAGAGAACTAGGGTCAACTAGACTTGAAATAGGCCTCCCTCATCACTCATCTAAGGGACAGGCTATAGGCTGAAGCGTAGGCACATGCAATACAAGCTCAAAGGCAAGCTTCCTCTTCTGTGAATCTGTCCCGAGAGCGGTATCAACTGATCTTCCATTTTCCTTGGTCCTGAGAGCGTCTTATTTAATACTTTTGTAGCTTGTTACGTTCTTGATATTTGTTAGTATTCCAAAAAAAATTCTTCTCCCTCTTTTTACCTCTATCTTCCCCTCCATAGAGGCCCGGATTAACACTTTTAGGAACCCTGTGCCAATTAAGAATTGGGGTCCTTAGAAGCTAGTTCCCCAATGAATGATTATGACTCTTACATATACATCATAAATGGATAGTTTTGCTTAGAGACAAACTTTTTTTTGCAAATGTTTAGCAATTATGGTGAGTACCGTGAGTTTTGTTATTATTATTATTACTATAATAATAATAATTATTATTATTATTAGCACCGCGTCTTACTACCCGTTCGGGTTGTACGCACTTACGCTAATGTGCAATGGTAGGGTGATTGTGAGATGAAATGGAGGTTCTACAGTTTAACGTGGAATCCGAACCACGGTGGAGGCCTGACATTCCTCACATTCACAAGCTGTGATTAATACACGTCTTGTCAGAGGTGAAGGAAGGGTTTGGCAATCAGATAAATCTGTGTCGGGACCGAGGATTGAACCCCGGACCCCCAGCACAGAAGTCTGAAACCTTACCCTTAGTCCACCAGGTCCCTTGGGTTTTGTTATTAACATATTAATTATTAATACTATAGTAACTATTAAACTATACAGTCTATTATATACTGAGTATATTATAGTGCTGTAAATTAATAGCTAATAATATAATGATACTGGACATTATAGTTATAGACTATATCAGTGTAATTGCCTTTAATGTAGTCCGTCGTCTGGAGGTAAAATATTAATAGTATTAGTATAATAAAAAGTATTTTACTATTAAATTTTTTTGAGGTTTTTCTCACGTTGCAATTTGTTAATACTTCACTATTATTAATTTTATTAATTTACCTCAGAAATTATTGTCAATAGAAAATCAATGTTTATTTTTCTGTCGAAAGTCAACGGTACTGTCTGCAGATATATAGTACTTCCGGTTTGACTAAAGCAAAGGTTGCGTTAATTTTTAAGCATGGACTGTCAGAATCCACCTAATACCAGGCTACCAGCGCCCTTTGGATTAGGGAATTTCTAAATTAGTTTGTGATAAATTTTAAGAAAAAACATAAAAGTATTGAAATATAATACTATTACAAAATAAATATGACAAGTTGAAGTGATTTATTTGCCATGTGGGTGGGGGCCCCTGTGCGTGGCACGCATGGCACATGCCTTAATCCGGGCCTGCCTCCATGACCCTCTTCATTAAACAATCCTTACGTAGTGTGGGGCCAAACCAAGACGTATTTTTCTCTTTCTCTCACACTCACAACATATTCATTTGTTACTAGATTTTTAATATGAGTGTTGTGAAATTCTTTTAATAATCAAGTGTTCATACTTCAGATGACGGTATAGTCCTTGCACAGTATATTTGATCTTATCCGGCAATTCAAAAGCTATTTTAAAAAGGTTTCGTATTCATCCTCCTCGAAAATCTGCCTTGTAACTTTTAATGTTGTAAAAAACGTGTGTTTTAAAGTGGGATTGTAACAGCTCTGTCAGTATGACAACCACAAACAACCATCTATACTCAATAGCTAAGTTTCCAAAACAATAGTAAGTTTGTATAGGCCTACATACTAGGATTCTGGTAGATAGAAATGTTTACTTTAGATAAAACAAGCTTTTTTTTTAAAGTCAGCATTGATACCATTTTATTTTATTATTGGTAATATTTCATAGTTATTGATAATGTATATTTAAAGTAATAGTTGCAGATCACATGACTGGACGTATAAATATATAGAGGGTACGTGATAAATAGGGGTAAAGTCCAATTTTAACTCAAATTGAGTTAGTGTTGCCATCTGTTAAACAATCAAGGTAACTTTATAATGCATTTTAGATTATGGTTAAAAGAGGTCTCTCTAACATTTAAGTAATTAAAATCTGGGGTATTTATGGGGTTTGAGGTATATTTAATTGTTTTCATTTATTTGAAATATTTAACATAGTCTGAACCGACTGATCATATCAGCACACGAGAATTTTCTATGAGCGAGAGCGAAAGGGCCTGCCAATTTTGCAGGAAAAGGATATTTTCGCATACCTTTCAGGGCTATTTTACATGCCATAATAGACATGGGACCGAGATGGCTTTACTTTTCCTCCAAAGGAAGTTGTGCTACGGATTTTTATCTCTCAAGAAAACTCCGTTGACCCCGGCTGGGAAGTGAACCTACGAACATCGGTTCCTGAGGCGAGCACTTTACCCCAAGATCACCGATGTTGACCATAACGTTATATAAAGATCCAAGCAAAAGTTTAATAAGTTAACTTAAATAAGCATTTGTCCAACAAATAAATGTAGACCATAAACTAAAATATTTGAAAAAAAGGGGCCGAATTTAAGTATTTGCTTGTGTCAATAAAACTTAAAAAAATAAATGGTACGGCACACCGCACAGACTTTCTCTCTCTTTCTATAAACTCGTAAGATTTCTGAACGGAAAAAGTGAAAAATGACAACCTGGGCACGGCATTTTTGACTCAATTAAATTGTTATCAGCTCTCAGCAATGATCCTGTGGACCAGTAGTCAGCACTCTTTTTTGATATCGCGAGCCGTATGGATTAAAACAAAAAATAATGTTGGTTCAATTTGAAAAAAAAAAGTATTAAGTAACAAATTTCAACTTTATAATTCTCATATAGCAATTAGTTATTAGTCTATTTTTATTAACACGTTTGTTTTAGTTTTTCTTTTCTAAAACTTATGCGAGACAGATATGGCCCGCGGACCGTAGGTTGCCCCTACCACTGCAGTGTGGCCATTGGAAGTCATCATATATCAGTATTTTATGTATAATAATTAAAATTACTAGACTTTATACATTGAAAATTTAAAAATGACACCTGGACACGGGAATCGAACCCGGGACCTTTTCGATTCCCGTGTCCAGGTTTCATTTTTCAATTTTCAGAATATCATATCTAGATGGAGTAAATCCTCACTAAAGCATAAATAATAGCTTTAGCTATTTGATTCTTAGACTTTATACAGTTAATTTTCGGACTATTATTTTGGAACATACCGTCTATAAATGAGTCAAGTTATAAAAAAAAAATTACAAACCGTTAAATATATAATTATGGTCTAGATATATTTTGTGTGTTGAAGATAAAATAAACTACTATGCTTGTGTTATTAAAAGAAGGATTTAAATATGTGTATAGCTATTATCAAATAAATGCACTTGTGGGTAGGCAAATGAAATAATTTAGTAAGATTTTCCGGTGACAGGGAGGCTTAGAGTTCGAATCCCAGCTAGGTGCGCTAAGGTTGTTTTTTTTCTCTAAATAGTTCCATGAAAATGAGTACACATTTCATAAAATGTGAATCTTCTTGATCCCTGCCCTATTAGTGTAATTTAAAGGAGTATAGCCCGAATCGGTTGATAGACACGGCGGAAAAAATAATGAAGAAAATCAACCAAAAGCTAGGTTATGCATAGTAGAAGGACTTAGGACTTTCCAAACCAACGATTTTTAGTTTTTTTTCCCTAGCACCGCGTCTTACTACCCGTTTGGATTATACGCTTATGTACTAATTACGCTAGTGGTTTTAGGGATGAGGAAGGTTATATTTATAGAGGTGTACCCACATTTGCGTGGAGGGAGAGCGGAAAACGATCTTGGAAAAACAGCCCTCAGTACACTCGACAGAGATTAGCACCGTTATTTCCCCGTCATCAGCAGTCTAGTCCACTGCGAGAGTAGCGTCTTAGACCATGCGGCCACTAAAGCGGGTGTTATTTAGTCTCACTATCAATTTATGCCAGGTAATTAAAATCAGATGGTGGCTCATCTCGTTACTTATATAGGGGTATTGAATTGTATTTCTGACCGTGTAATTAAATTAGGCCTATTACTACCTGCTTCGGTGACCGCATTGTCCAGGGCGTCACTATCATGTTAGACTAGACTGCCGATGACAGGGAGTTTGGGATTAGAGTCTCGGTCAGGTATACTGAGAGGGTTTCTTCAAAAATTGTTTTCCACTCTCCCTCCATGCTAATTCGGATACACTTCATCTATATTCAACATACTCATCCCTAGCTCATTAGGGTAATTAGTATACCCTACATATGCATATAACCTGAACAGGTAGTAAGATGCGGTGCTAAAAAAATACTAGTACATGGGAAATGTTAGATTAATAGGCCTACTCCTTCTATTAAATAGTAATTTTACGGCCTTGAGCTGGGTTGCTTAGGATCAATTAGTTATATTAGCTAATAGCAAACGCAATATCATTAAAACTTACAAACAAGTATTGCGTACAAAACTTATATCCAAGCTATAAGCCATTATGACTTTTAACTCTCACCAATTTTCTCTATGGGCCTAATTTATGTAATCCCCCTGGATACACCTATTTTGTAGTTTTTTCCTAAACTTTATTTTTCACATAATATTCCATGATTACTCGTAGTAAATAAATAATACTCCAACTAATTTAAATAATCTCATTAACAAGAATAATCTTATATTTTTAGTTTTAAACTCGTGCTTAAAAAAGTTTGTTCAATCTAATATAATAAGGTCTATTACATGCTTATAATTTAATTTCACTTATTTAAGGATGTAAGACTCGATTTCAAGCAGGACAAAATTAAATATAATTTATTAAACTTTCCTTTTCCTAATGATGAATTATTGACTGGGAGACTGTGTCTATTCTACTTTTAAGATAGTTTGTAAGTCTTGTGCTGATTAAAAAAATATACATTTAAAATACTCCTAGTGGAAATACCAAACTATATTAATGAGCTTTCAGGTTAAAATACGAGTATACGAGTTTTTAAAAGAAACAGACACATAAAGAGCTAAATGATATTTCCAACATTTACATTTGATCGTAAATGAACTACCACATAAGCTCTTACTACATCAACACACTTTACACTTGTGTGTGAAACAAAAGAAGTTAGCACCCTTTTCCACTCAAAAGTCTCTTATTGTTCCTTTGCTTCGAAAGGGTTGGTTTTGTCAGTACCGTATTCGACTGGCGTTACTGAAGCGCACTACGATATATATCTATCTATATAGTATATTCCTCTTCGCCGTAACACCAAATTGAAATTGTGTTGCTTTTGATTTCATTGTTCAACTTTGGAGCGCCATAATGGCGCCCAGATCTGCGCTCTCGGGTCCTGTTCTGTTCTCTTCTGTTCTGTTCTGTTCTGTTCTGTTCTGTCAGACGTCGTGCCGTACCGTTGCTTGCTTGCGTCAATACACACATTATATGAAAAGACGTTTCGAACACTGGCGACAGTTCCTTTTCATGTACCAACAACGCTCGGGGATTGTGATTGGTTTTACGCTGCTCTTTTGTTTTGTTTGTTTTTTTTATTCTGCGAGGGTCTTTTGTTTCGTGAATAGATAAAACGTTGCTTGATGTAACTAGTGATTTCAAATTGCTAAAGCGGAAAACGATGAATATTTTTTTTTTTAGAAAATGGGAATAGATTTTTAATTATTTTTTAAATTTAGCTGTGTGTAATTTTTTTTTTTTCTAAAATATTAAATTCACAAACACATAACATCCTATTAATACAGAAATATATATAAAAATTTTTACCTCATATTACACGTTCGGCTTGTATGTGTTTCAGTTACTCTACTGGAATGGGGAAAAGGAAGTTATATAAAATATAAAATGTACCTGCATTTGAGTAGATACCGAGTAGTAAACCGTCTATTAAAAAAATCGCAATTATACATGGCTGGGGTCAGAATTTTAATCCCAGCCGGGTGTACTAATGGCGTTTTTCCCTAGATGTTTTGCTCACACAAATGTGGGAACATTTTCTATCAGTCTTACCTTTCTCGTCCCTACCATAGTATAGTAAATGTGTGTACAGCTCCGACGTGTAGTATTGAGGGAAATGTGCATTGAGGTTTAATTAAAAGGTCAATGACAGGTTTGCTTCTAGATAATTGAATGTTTATTGACTCTATAGTGGTTAGCTCGATTAGTGTTTTGCTTCGAGATAATCGATTATTATTAACGCAAGATGAAGCCATGTCCTAGCTCACCCAGCCTTTTGGAGATCTCCGAGTTGTGCATCTTGGGATTCTCCTGGGCAATCTTCCTCCTCTGCAACCTAGACCACACCATGAAGGCGTTCATTGGTCGTTTTATGTGGTCGTCCTGGAGCTTCTTGGCGGCGGCCATTGCACTGCCCCCGAGACCCATGGTGCCGGAGACGGGCACCGGCCCAGCGAGAGAAGCCATCCGCCCCAGACCATCGTGGCTGAACCCGCCTTCACACATGGCACCGGCCGCCCTGCAGAGCAACAAGACAACAGGCAAAATTAAGGTGAGTAACTAGCACTCATAGGACCCTCGTATTCCTTCCTGCAAAGCAACAAGACTACAGGCGGAATTAAGGTGAGTAACTAGCACTCATAGGACCCTCGTAGTCCTTCCTGCAGAGCAACAAGACTAGAGGCAGAATTAAGGTGAGTCACTAGCACTCCTGGGACCCACGTAGTCCTTCCTGTAGAGCAACAAGACTAGAGGCAGAATTAAGGTGAGTAACTAGCACTCCTGGGACCCTCGTAGTCCTTCCTGCAGAGCAACAAGACTAGAGGCAGAATTAAGGTGAGTAACTAGCACTCCTGGGACCCTCGTAGTCCTTCCTGCAGAGCAACAAGACTAGAGGCAGAATTAAGGTGAGTAACTAGCACTCATAGGACCTGCGTACTCCTTCCTGCAGAGCAACAAGACAACAGGCAGGTTTAGTTAAATGGCGAGCACTCGTGGTACTCACGAAGTCCTCTCTACAGATCAACAAGACAATGGAAACAAACTCATCAACAAAGTGACCGAGTTCAAATGTCAGCTTCTTGTTTCGCGATAATTGAGGGGCCTCTTAGAGACCACGTGTCACTTTCAATATCTGGAAATCATTTGGTATCAATTTTTCTTCTTTTTCTAACAATATTAATAAATAGAAAGTTTGTGTGTGTCTGTCTGTCTGTCATGAGTGTTGCGTGATCTACCGTACGTAGGAGTCTTGACATTTTAAAATTAATAGCTCTCTGCACGAACATGTGCACCTTGAAGCTGGAATTTTAAATTTTTGACTAGATTTAAGTGATAAATAAACGACTGTGAAACGCAAACAAATTTGTTAAATTAATGTAACTAGTCTAGTTTGAAATAAATGGTACGGCGCACCGCACAGACTTTCTCTCTCTTTCTATAAACTCGTAATATTTCTTAACGGAATAATGTACAAATCAAAATCTCGAGTTCGATTTTTTTGACGATCACCATACTTTCTCTACCTGTAAGATAGAGAGAAAGTAAAAAATAAAGTTGTAATGTTATATCATTACTATTCCGTTGTATTTAAAACAAGGATGATATATCTCAATATAATTTTATAAACAATTTTTCTTTAGGTCTATGTGCATTTCAAGCTTTAAAAAATGTATCTTTCAATTTTATTTTTAATAAATCCAGATGGGAAAATAAAGCACATTTAGTTGTTTTTTTTATTGGAATGGTAGCTCTACAAAAATCTTGTGTTACAAAAAAAAATACTATAAAATATAATTCTACTTGCCATAATAACGGGGAGGTCAGGGTCCACATCCCGGAAAGATGTATTCCCTGAATTGATTTCCTGGTATCCCTTCATGCAGATGTGGATACATTTCTCATACATTTTTACCGTCTCATACTTACCCAACTAGTGTGGTTAAATGGGAATAGCCCGGACGTTTAGCGGAAAAAACCAACTTAACTCAAATGTTGTCCTAATAGTCTATAAAATGCAGACCTATTTATTCATCAGAACAGAGTATACTACACGTACACTGGACTAATAGTTCATTGCTCCTGGTGAGGTTAGTAATCCTTCTTTGGAAACTGATCTTTTCTCACAAAGTTCTTTAGCTCAACACAAGCACCTGTTAGAATCATTCAATGATTTATTGAAGGGACGATTTCATGGAAATGGTAAACTTGTTTAGAGAAATTCAGAATTTAAAAAAATAAAGCGTGGATTTATTCACAATTGGAACCAATTGTTCATCACTCTTTTATTGGTCGCCTTAGAAAAGAAAATAATTAAATAGGCATACAACTTTTTCTTTTTTTTTTTCAAACCTTTATTTGGTGTGTTCGAATCAAAGGTGATTAGAATCATACCTTTTCCGTTTGAGAGAATTTACACTATGTAAGTGAGCTTTGTGTAATGATGTAGAAAGTAATTACACTATTTTGGAAATAAAGTACAATCACCATTACATTGTATTGTGAACGATTGCTTCGATAACTGTTGTGATAGTCGACTAGATACAATCCGTTGAGTGACAGCAATTGTCTGGATAAATGTGTTTCAAACTGTCAGGAATGATGTTCGAATATACTGTATATGTGATGGTATTTTAAAGGGATAATTTTGAAGGCGTGGGACATTTAATCAAAGTAGATTACTTTACTTTGCCTTTACGTTTTTTAATGTTTTTTGGTGCTGTTGGTAGTTTTAACACCAAGTATGGATGTATAAAAAAAAATTGGTAGACCTCCTTCATAAGGGGGTCGATATATTCCAACAAATACGTAAAAAAGTATGGTTATTTTTAATTTTATATTTGTTTCTATACAAATATTTAAGACTTATTTACTCTTGCCAAAAAACACCACCTATCCATATCTTAAGGTAGTTATATCCTGCCCACTTCATTACACCTTATCTATTTCCGGTCAATTCTAATATTATCCTGCCAGTTGTGTCTAGGTCTTCACAATGGTTTCTTCCCATTGGGTTTGCCAGCCAGTACCCTGAAACGGTTCTAGATTCTTCCATTCGCACTGCATGTCCTGCCCACCGTATTCTACGATATTTGATTATCCTGGCAATGTCTTGTGATGAGTACAGGATATGCAACTCATCATTATGTAACCTCCGTCGCTCCCCAGTAGCCACATCTCTTTTTGAAGTACGTGGGTTCAAACCTAGCTGAGGTCGACGGATTATTCTTGAGCGATAAAAATCCGTAGCACAGATTCCTTCGGATGACCCCGAAAGGTATGTGAAAATACCATTCCAGGCAAGATTGGTAAGCGCTTTCTCTCTCGCTCATAGAAATTCTCGTGTGTTTATATAATCAGTCGGTTCAGAAAGGGCACGTTAAATACTTCAAATAAATTAAAACTAAGAGATCATTCATAAGCCTTTACACTGTTTTCTTTCCATTTTTTACCCCCCTCTCCCTCTGTAGAACAAAGTAGACATTTAGTCTGACCCCTCTTCCCTTCAACCTGTGTTACGTAACTTTTCACATCAAGATTGAATGTATATATTCCATATGAATGCTTTTGTGATAATAAAAGATGGACTGAGATTTAATACAACTCATCATCAGAAGTTATCTATAAATATATTCACCTACAGTGAAAATATAAACAAATAATATTATTTATTTCAGCATTATAGTTTAAGTATTAGAAATGTGTAAATCTCCTCCATTCCCCCCTGACAAGAGAGTTACGTGGTTCAAGTTGGGGATGTAGGAAACTTTAGAAAATGTAGGTGCTTTTGCAGTTTTTAAAGCAAACCATTTTTTGGTAAAACTAAATCAAATATTGCTTCTATACATACATTTTTTCACGTGATGATCTCAACAGTTCCTGAATATCGGCTATGAGCATAGTGGCATTACCTAAGATTTTTTTAAATTAAGAGAAAAAGCTGTAATAAAATTCCAGGACACTCTTGCCACAAATTCAAAAACTGTTGAGGTATCCATATGAAGAAAATTAAACTCTATATATTTATAGAAGCCATCTTTGATTATTTTTTGACAAAAAAAAGTTTTTATATAAAAACTGCAAAAACACTGTCCTTTTCTCGCGTTCCTTATATCTTAATCCTTAAGATGACCCCCTTGATTGTTGGATGAACCACCGATAAGCAGCACAATAGCTCCAAAACAAATTATAATTCCATATTTAGAAAATAATCTAATCTCGAATTTGTTTTCACCAGTCCTAGATTATCTAATATTTTTCAGGATTCTATGAATCCACTCTTAAAAGAGGAATATAGGCCAATTATAATATATGTGTGTTTACGTATGAGCAAGGATTATCGATGGTTTAAACTTATTAATTATAGGCTGTACGTGCATCTGTGGGCACGCGGATTAGGTCACGTTCATTTATTCTGTTTGCCAGTAAAGAATTGGTCGGGGTTTGATTCCTTTCCGGGTGTACTGAGGGTTGTTTTCTTTTGATGATTTAATGATTTCCCACAACGCAGATTTGGGTACATTTCCTTTAAATTCTACCTTACTCATACAAACTCCATTAGCGTTGTTGAAAAATGTTTAGCTTACAGCATGGACGGGAAGTAAAATACGATATAAAAATAAACAAATGAATAAACATATATTATCTCTATGATATGTTGTTGCATTACTCTTGCTGTTTCTCTGGATGAACATAAAATGTCAGCTCTTTAAACTAAAGTAGTTTATGTCAATTTAATATAGCCCCATAAATCAATAAATTATTCGAGAACTCTATCTTGACTCTAAATATAACGTTCATTAATTTTAACATATAAGAAGCCCACCCACAACACCGTAAACAAAATTAGAGACATTATTGTTCCTAATTCCATTGTGTGAAATGAGAAATGTGAAGCTTTTAAATCCATCATAGGCGCAACATTACATTAAAAATAATATTATAGTAATATATCTCATAAATCTTAAAAACGGTTTAAATTATTCTGAAATAACTGTCGTAATTTTATAAATGTTAACAAATGTGTCAACCTAACCAACTTGGCACTAAGTTAAAGTCACCTGGTCAAACGAATGGTCTGAGGCGTCTGTCTCCCAATAAAGAGGATCACCGGTAATGGAATGTTTGGCAAGTGCATTGGGGAGAGTTAAACGAATGTGATTTTACACTTTTAAGTTTCCTACGTTACGCCAGTGCAGTGCATTTTCTTTGAATTATCAGCTCAATCACCAACCCTTAAACTAATCCGCTAATATCTATGGTATAAAACGTAATATTTAAAAAACTATAATTTTATTTCTGATTAATATAATAATTAATTTATAAAAAAGTATGTACAAGGTATTAGAACTAAACTAGATATATTAACTATTTGCACCGTGTCTTAATATAGGTCCGTGCTATCCCCATTTAACTACGCTATTGGGGTGGAAATGAGGGTCGACCTCGGTAGTCTTGGGGTCAATTGCTCGCCTCAGGACCCCATGTTCTTTGGTTCAAACCCAATGAGGCTGACGTATTTTTCTTAAATGTTAAAAATCCGTAGTAAGTACAACTTCCTTCGGAGGGGAACTAAAGCCGTCGGTAGAATCTTTCACGCTCACTCGTAGAATATACTCTGTTTCCCTGGTAAAGTGTTGAGGGCGAGCGCCTGGAAAGACATCCGGCTGTAAAACAAATCAGCCAAAACAAAAATGGCAAATTCTTGTGACTTGCCATAGATGAAAACGTTAACACCGTATGAAAGGGATAAGATGTAGGAAAATAAGAAGAAGAAAACTGAGGTATCAATGAGATAAGTAGAATTTAAAAAAAATGCATGCAGAGGTCTTTATCAACACCAAACAATTTGTATAAAGGCCAAGACCCAAATAGGCTTATATAAATTTATAGAGTGGTACAACTGGTGGCGACTTTCCATCAAAAACTCAAGCCAATTTCTGGATAGCAAAACATTTGATCTTGCCAAGACCCGCATCGGTTGAATGATCTTGTTTGAAATCATAAATTATCTAGGTGTTTCATTTTACCAACATTTACCCTTGAATACTCAACTCAATATGTGTTGATGTTTTACGCCGTCTCAACTTATTAAAACATACAGTAACAACTTGGTGACTATCTCCGAAGTTTTTAACCTTCTGCCTTTATAGTTGATAGTATTGACCAAAGGCCATCTTTAATGGATATCAGCGACAAATTACTTTTATTACATGATACAGGTTTTGAAAATACACGTTCTTCTTTCAGCTTATCGCATGCTACGAAATCTTGTATCCCAAAAATTTGGTACAGTGGATTTCCCAATAATCTGCGCTCATCCTCCCTAACTCCGTACTCCTTACTTTTATCAAGAAGTTGACAAGTAAAATATTATCTTAGGTAAAATACTGTCTACAACCAAAGTCTTAAACCTCCAGACCCTCAGCTTAGCATCATTTACCAAATTACAGCTCCAGATGATATTCCCTACCACAACCCGGATATTGCACTAAATCTACCTTCAACGATGTTGAAGACGTCCTCACCGACGTTGGCTCGTGCTCCACGTCTTGGAGTAATAATTAAGAAATCTGTCTAGGACATATATTGAAAGTATCCTCCACCACCCCGCTTGGGCTGTCAAATTGATACACCCCAAATATACGACGGTAGTGTATATACGAGCTCAATATATGTGATATGAACGTCACAACTTTAAGTTGAAGATTTTTAATTTTACTATTATTTTTATAGGATACCATGCCAGATTAAATATTACTGTTGATTTATTAGTGAACTGTACACTATTTTATTTTGTATTACGCTACCACATCTGACCGTCCCGGTCCACAACTCGACCAAGACTCCTGGCTAACTCTCTCACACACAGACACAACTGCCACTTCTTCCCCTAGCGGCGGCATCAAAAACACTCTCATCACCTAGGACGCAACAATTACGTTCTTTCCAAAGTCAGGGCTGAGACCCAAAATCATTTCTCCTGACTATAAGTATTAAGTATTTACTCCCTACCAATTACAATAAGATACATCGGCAACCTTCGGCTATTTTAGTTAAATTTATCATCCAGCAGTATTCGAATTAAGAGGGGTCATCTCTGAAATGCTTATAAGAAACTTTATTAAATTATTACTTTCGATTAAACTTTTTTTTGAGCCATAAAAATATAAGCGTGCCTATTCAATTTCAACTTTATTTTCTCCATATGTAGTAACAAAAATTGAATATATATAAAATTGTATAAGTGGCTTCCAATGGTGCTCTGACCTCATTTTTTAGGTCAGCACGAAATTGCTGTAATATTATAACAATACATTCTATGAGTTTCGTAGTTTTAAATAATAGTTCTGAGATGGCATGTGGCAAGCTAAGTGGACGATTGTTGCGACCCGTATCGTTCAGCACATTGACTAAACGTCAAGTACATCTTATTTCGTTTACCAGTGACAGTGAGGTCAGGGTTCAAACTCTCACTGAGCGTAATGAGGGTGTTTTTATTCCTAAATGCGTCCCCATCCTCCCACTACGCGAATACAGTTATATATAGCACAGCATCTTACTACCCGTCTGGTTTATACGCTTATGTACTAATTACACTAATGGTTTTAGGTACTAAGAAGACTATATTTAGAGGAAGTGAACCCGAATTTGCGTGGAGTGAGAGTAGAAAACCATTTTGGAAAAACTACCCTCAGTACACCCGATCAAGATATGAACCTTGATCTCCACATCATCGACAGTTTAGTCTAGCACAAGAGTAGCGCGTTAGACCATGCAGCTACCGATTATATAGTTTTAATCCCTACCAAATTAATGCAATTAATTGTTGATATTTCTGACAGGTATTAGGATATATATGAATCACATGCAATGGTATTTAAGCCGGCGATGGCTCCCACGCACCCTTGGACATTGTGGCCCAGGGCAGTTTCTAGGTCGGTACCTGACAATTTAGCTTCAACCCCCACACCCACGAAGGGTGGGATGATCCAGATCAGTCCGGATACCCGGGGTGGCGAGAATTAACTCCTCCCCCCACCCCTTCCAGTCACTCACTGGTGGAACAGAAACCGGGGACTCGTGCCTCCCACCTATACAGGGTGGTAACCGGAGCTGTTTACTTCCGAAGCGACCTTGCGATCTCCACTCTTTCCCGTGTGTA
>CABFWB010000942.1:127947-151088 GCA_902151455.1 Timema bartmani
CCTCGACCCGGTACAGTCTAGTTTACAGGCGCTAGGCAATATTATTGACCTATATATATATATATATATATATATATATATATATGTGTGTGTGTGTGTGTGTGTGTGTGTGTGTGTGTGTATGTGTGTGTGTGTGTGTGTGTATGTGTATGGTTTATGAACTTACCAATTAAATTAGGCCGTTAGTAGCAAGTGTGCTAAACCTATCGATATTAATAAAAATGTCAAAATGAAAAGTTTTCCTAGCACTCAATGAACCAACATACAATAATATCACCTAGCGCCTGTAAACTAGACTGTACCGGGTCAAGCGTGCGCGCTCAGTCTGGCCACCTCTCATTACAACCAATGTGTTTTATTTTATATTTTAGTCGCTCGCCCAGTCTGGCTGCCCCCTTAAGTGAGTGTGAACCTAGGCTTGGTTACATGTAATAAACGTCAAAACCATTTAGCCTCGTTTGCCGGTGACGAGTAGGTCGGGGTTTGAATCTTGGCTGGGTGTTCTGAGGGAGATTTTTTTAATGTGGTTTCAGACTCTCCCTCCACGCCATTGCGTTTAAATTTTCCTAAAATTCTACCTTCCTTCCGACCCCATTAATGTAATTAAATGCGTACAACCCACACGTGTAGTAACACGTGGTGTAAAAAACAGAACCCTATTTGATAGATAGAGAAACGATTAAACAGGCTTTCACGTATTCATACGTAAAGTCATGTGATGGTCAGCTGTTACCATTTGTAGATATTATCAATAGCTATAAAATAACAATAATAGAATAGAATTATATCAATGTTGACCACAAAAATTATCTTTGTATTTTATAAAATACCCTTTCTATGAAAATTGAACTGTATATTAGTATTCTTGCTGAAAGTGGCTTTACAAACTTATAGATTGGTAAATATTTGTATCATTTTAGTATATTATTAGTATAGTTTCATAGATATTGAAAGTATTTATCAAAAGTTACATCTGCAGATCACATGACTTTACATATGAATATGTGAAATTAAATCTAGTAAGTTTTCTATCTTCCTATAAAAGTTGGACTGTATATTATTACAATAGTTCGTGTCACTTATGACAGATAGGTGTCGATGCTAACAACGACAATGAACTGGTAGTCTAGGGGTAAGGTGTCAGACTTCTATGTTGGGGGTCCGGGGTTTGATCCTCGGTCCCGGCACAGATTTATCTGGTTGCCAAACTCTTTCTTCACCTCTGATAGGACGTGTATTAATCACAACTTATGAATGTGAGGAATACCAGGCCTCCACCGTGGTTCGGATCCCACGTTAAACTGTAGGTCCTCCATTTCATCTCACAATCACCCTACCATTGCACATTAGCGTAAGTGCGTATAGCCCGAACGGGTAGTAAGACGCACTGTTAATAATAATAAAAAGAAGAAGAAGCCACTTATTCACCGATAATCTATTTCTCACCTATGCCTAGACTTTGAACAAATTGACCAGATGTGCTACCAATCGAGTTACTGGTTGAGTGAGATGTGAGGAATATTCCTTATTGCAAAAACAATTTTTAGTCAAAATAAATAGAATATTAGTCTAATTTAATTTTCTTCTACATAATATTATAATACCTACAGTTTTTAAAATTCATCACGAACATAGTGGTATTTAAACATGACTTTAACAGTAAAATGTCCTGTTTGAATTCCGCGATGCCCACAACAAACTATTCAAGAATGGTTCAGTTTACTTATTAGAAAATTAAACTAAATGTGTCTACAGAATCAATATTTATTTGGTCGAAAAACACACTTTTGCTATAAAGACTGTAAAAATACGGATCTTAGTTCGCATTCCCTTCCATGATGCATTTAACTTGTCAATTTTTTTTTATATCATCACATGACTTATAAAATAAATTAGTTCAGAACATCCAGTGTTCTAACATTCAGGTTGACCAGCTTTGGTGGCCGCATGATATAAGGCGTCACTCTCGCAATAAACTAAACTTCAAATTAAAGGGAGATTGGGGTTCAAATCCAGGTCGGGTGTTCTGAGGGTGGTTTTTCCTAAATGGTTTTCCACTCTCCCTCCACACAAATTCGGGTACATTTCCTCTAAATTCAACCTTCGTCATCCCTAACTCACTGGCGTGATTAGTAAACATGCATTTAGCTGAACAGGTAGTAAGACGTGGTGCTAAAAAAAACTGTCAAGTTGACTTAGCCAGAAATCGTGATATCTAAACACTTAAGACGAGTCCACAAAAAAAATATATTAACTTTCTAAGAGACCTTTCTGGGATCGAACCAAACATTTTAGATTTGTAGCTGTCATTCCTTAATTACGTCCCTTATTACTAGACCATTATCAGGCATAATGGTCAGTTTGGAGAGTGGTATTAAAAACGTGTTAACAGAGGAACATGTAAACAAACGGCTTTAGATTAATGTCAGGGATGGCGTGAAGAAAGGTGCTAAAGAAAAAGCCAGAAGCCAATTTTCCTCTCACCACTTCTCGAGCCTTTCTGAATATAGGCCTATGTTTTCACATGTTTGTAAGACAGTACTTCTGTTACAGCTCTCATTATTATTATTATTATTATTATTATTATTACTATTACTATTATCACCACGTCTTACTACCCGTTCGGGCTATACGCACTAACGCTAATGTGCAATGGTAGGGTGATTGTGAGATGAAATGGAGGACCTACAGTTTAACGCGGAATCCGAACCACGGTGGAGGCCTGGCATTCCTCACATTCACAAGTTGTTATTAATATACGTCTTGTCAGAGGTGAGGAAAGGGTTCGGTGATCAGATAAATCTGTGCTGGGACCGAGGATCGAGCCCCGGACCCCAGCACAGAAGTTTTGACACCTTACTCCTAGACCACAAGTGGCTTCTTCTTTTAGAGTGATGGACTGGGTAGACTGGGTATTGTGTATGATCTAAAATTAAGTTAGTTTTTAAGTTGTGTCCTGAACTACTTGATTAAGTATCAAAACTTTAAATATCCCTGATAAATACATCCAACCGGATTTCAACCAGGGCCTTATAATCATAATAATTATGGTTGACCCTTAGCCAAATGGATGACCCAACAATAGTCTGAATTTCTAAGAAATTCTGTTATTTGAAAAATTGGATAGTAATGTTACAATGGCGTAAGAAAAATTATTACATTTGTAGGCCTATTTATATTATTAGTACGTTCAGTTAATTAATTAATTATAGTTGACCTCGGTGGTCGGTGGTAGAGTGCTTGCCTCAGGACCTACTGTTCTATGGTTCAAACCTAGCCAGGGTCAACTGATTTTTTCCTAAGCGATATATATCCGTAGGCTACAACAATTTCCTTTGGAGGGGAATTAAAGCCATCGGTCCCATGTCTATTGTGGCATGTAAAATAACCCTGGAAGGTATATGTGAAAATACCTTTCCCTGCAAAATTGGTAGGATCTTTTGCTTTCGCTCATGGAAATTCTCGTGTGCTTATGTAATCTATAAGAAAGCATTAGTGAAAGCTTTTGATAACATTTTTGATTGGAAAATCAAACTAAACATATCTATATAAGCCAAACTCCAAATTTTAGTGACTTTCAATCAATTTTGGCGGTTGAAAGTGGTCTTATATAAATCAGGGTATTTAACTGTTATAAGTGTACAACTCGGTGTTGGCTTGTGAGTGATTTCCAGGGTAGTCCCTGCTTGACAGGACTGTACCAGTAAATTGTTCCATTTAACTAACCAATCAAACAATATGCAATGAACGATTTTTGGTTTATTGGTTTCAAAGGGTAAGTTCTATATGAATGAGAAGGAATTATGTATTAGTACAGTCCCGTCAAGACATGCTTGTTTTGGCAACAGCCCACGAGACGTTCATGCTATAGCTGAAATTTCGGAGCCATGGCTTAAGGGCACCGCCTATTTAAAATATTCACACTAGTATTTATTATAAGAATGGCAGTTCTGAGGTTTCAAAACACCCTAAATAAGCTCCCGTTATACTGTATTGATATTTTAGGAGAGTGAGTCAAAAAATTACTTTACATTTTTTAATAAGACTATATCTTAATTTCTAACAGTTTTATTTATACTAATTTGAAGTATTTTATGTGTAATTCATTAAGGACGTTGCCTACCTGTGACGTCACCAAAAATTAAGATAGGATTTCCCATGTTTATGAATTTACGTTCTATTCAGCGGGGTTTAAATATATAATGTTGAAACAAAAACAAAAAATTCTTCAATAATTTAAAAAATAGCCCTACTGTCTCACAAAATTATTATTTTTTTATCCTGGAAGAGTACGTGATAGTATATATATATAAAAAATAAGAAATAAAAAAAATGTAATTTTAAAAAGCAATTGAATGTTTTCAAGGCGCAAGTAGAATAGTGACTGTAAACTCGTCGGAAAATCATGAAAAGATGAAATTAGCTAGTTTTTCAGTGAAGTTTCCCGTGAAATGTAGTAATTATGATCTTAAAATAAATATTTAGAAAGATAGATCTGGCTTTCCTTAAATAAATGTATTCATTTTAACAGGGTCATAATCTTTTTTTTCTAATGATGAAATGATGATTATGGTTAAAATTGTTTTGAAACTTCAGAAATGCCGTTCCCTTCAGAAATACAGCCGTGTATAGCAAGGATCCTAATAACCAACAGTAAGGGCTAGTACGCAGGTCAGGGAGATCCACGTTTCGCGAGTGGCCCTGGGCAGTTTGACCCACCCTCCCCCAACCACCTCACCGCCCACTACCATCAAGCCACCCCTCCTCTTTGACCCGCCTTGAATAACCCCTTCTTATAACAACACGAACGTTGACAATTCAACTGACTCGTGGGGAAACTTAACTGATGGGTGGCTGTGAAATATTACAGTTGGGGAAGTATTACTCTTATAATTTTTTTGTTTTATTTGTGCCAATGGCTTGTCGTGGAGTGTTATTATTATTATTATTATTATTATTAGCACCGCGTCTTACTACCCGTTCGGGTTATACGCACATACGCTAATGTGCAATGGTAGGGTGATTGTGAGATGAAATGGAGGACCTACAGTTTAACGTGGAATCCGAACCACGGTGGAGGCCTGGCATTCCTCACATTCACAAGTTGTCGTGGAGTGTTGCCAGTGTAAGTAGAGTTTGTTAAAATCGTATCTTTAATATGTTATCACCCACCCAGGCCCCTTTTAACAAATCAATATTGGAAATGTATTTCCGTTGACCGCCTCGGTGGCGTAGTTGGCTAACGCGCTAGTCGTGTTGAGCTCGACCGCCGAGGACGGGGAGATCGAGGTTCGAATCTCGGTCGGGTGAACTGGGGGTGGTTTTTCCTAAATGGTTTTCCACTCTACCTCCACGCAAATGCGGGTTCACTTCCTTTAAATTCAACCTTACCAATTCCTAAACCATTAGCGTAATTAGTACTTAAGCGTATAACCCGAACGGGTAGTAAGACGCGGTGCTAAATATTATTATTATTATTATATTTCCGTTGACTCGTGAGTGTCTGAGACTGAGTGACCGGAACATAACTTATCCAATTAACAGTTTCAATTAACTCTGCTCACCCTAGAAGCACTCCACTTCACGCCACTGATTAGAAGGATTAACCTATTTTTTATTAGCGACTTAATTTAAGTGGAAGAGATGAGGTAGGTGAGGTAGTTCACTCGCATTAGCTTGTAGAGAGGATGAGAAAACCATAATGATAAAGCACACGTGGAATGTAAATACATCCCCATTGCTTCGGCTGAGAATCAAAACCTTTACCTTCCGTCACCGGTCTAAAGATAAGACTAACCTAACTTCAACAGTGGTCGAATGGTTTAAGGCAGCGGTTAAAAAACTACAGCCCGCGTTTTGGATCCGGCCTGCCGACTGATTTTACCTGGCCCGCAAAAATTTGGTAAACTATTGTGTTCGTAAAAGTAGACTATATTTATAATATTGTAATTATTTATTAAAGTTGAAACTTTTAGCAAGATTTTTTTTTTCAATCAGGCCCACTCATTTTATTCAACCCATTGATACCAAAAAGGTTGCCGACGCCTGGTCTAAGGATGCATTCTTACAATACAATGGACAAAATATGACGCGGAGGGTTTTAACCCTGGCTGGGTGTAGGCCTACTTGGGTGTGGATTTTCCTGAATGTTTTTCCACTCTCCCTGTACGAAATGTGGGTACACTTCCTCTAAACTCAACCTTCCTCATTCCTTACACATTAGCGTAGTTTAGCACATATGCGTTGGCTATAACCCAAAACGGTAGGCCTAGTAAAATGCGGTGACAAAAATAAATAAATTGTGAGACTGATGCCTAAGAGAACAAAGCACCACAGAAAATAAGTTATTATTGGTAGAAAACCCCTTCCTCCATATCACTTGGTGTGCTAGACGGGATTTGAACTCATACTTTTCAGTTTAGCGTGATCGTCTACCGCTGCACGAGATGGACTAGTGCAGACCTGTCAAATTCGTTTGATCACAAGGAACACATTCCAGAAAAATTATTATTGTCTGCATCTTAAGTAAACAAAACATGAAGTTTTAAAATAGCCTACTTATTTTTAATAATAGTAAAATCAAGATTTTACGCGATTTTAAGATCTAACCTCTATTTTCCCAAAAATATGAAACTTTTTGTTTACAGCAATGGTGTGAAAGTCAAGCTATAAATCTTATGTTGAAGTCACTTTCGTAAATAATGACAAACCCATGACCTTAAGGTGGGGGTGCAGGGAACGCGAGAAAAGGTCAGTGTTCTTGAGGTTTTTATAACAAAACATTTGTTTGTTCAAAATAAATAAAATATTGTTCCATACAAACATAGAGTTTAACTTTCTTCACATGATGACTTCAAAAGTTGTTTATATCTGTAGAGGGTGTACTGGAATTTCATGCAAGCTTTTTCTCTTAATTAAAAAAGTTTGTTAGATAATGCCACTATGCTCTTGACAGATGTTAAACAATTGTTGAGATCATAATGGGAAGAAAATTAAACTCTTATGTTTGTATAAAAGCAATATTTTATTTATTTTGACCAAAAATATGTTTTGCTATAAAAACTGCAAAAAACATTGAGCTTTTCTCGCGTTCACGTAATCGTTCGGGTGTTTCGTTGGCTACCTTTCATAGGAGAAAACTTTTCACAAATTTATGTGTTACCAAATATTGCATATAGGCCTAAGTTATTTGTTGAGCCAACTTAACAAGAATCGAACCATTTTTTTTTGGTGACTATTATTACAAGGTTATAACGGTAGAAACCCGCCTTGGTGACGTAGTTAGCTAACGCGCTAATTTTGTGTTGAGCTAGACTGCTGAGGACTAGGAGATCGAGGTTCTAATCTCGGTCGGGCGAACTGGCGTGGTTTTTCCTAAATGTTTTTCCACTCTCACCCCCCGCAAATGTGGGTTTACTTCCTCTAAATTCAATCCACACAATTCCTAACCCATTAGCGTAATTAGTACATAAGCGTATAACCCGAATGGGTAGTAAGACGCGGTGCTAAATAAATAAATATAGGCCTAACAGTAGGGCCACTGTATCTAATTAATGTTTTCAAATTTAATCAAAACATGAAGCTTAGCCTATATTTGGACAGTTACAAAACTACTTGCAAAGGTAGTAAACAAATTAAATTTGAAATATATTGTAATCATTTCTTTTGTTTGTTTACATCGCATCTTACTACTTTTTCAGGTTATACGCATTTGCGTGGGGAGAAGAGTGGAAAACAATTTTGGAAAAACCACCCTCATTGCACTCGACCGAGATTCGAACTTCGATCTCCCTGCCATCGGCGGTCTAGTCTATTGCGAGAGTGATGCTTTAGACCATGCGGTCACCGGAGCAGATTTGTGTTTCTTCAAAATGATTTAATGATTTGGTTTATCCTACATTAATATCAAGCAACAAAGGCTTGGGCTCACAACGTGAATATTGGCTATTCGCTCGCCATAACATATTGGGGGTGGGGGGTAGGGAATACGTTTTTATTTTTTACGTTCTCCGTCTCTCACTATTCATCCGGACTATCCACTTTAAATTAAAATGGGCTAGGGGAAAGAAAGGTAAAATTTAAATAAAAAGAAATAACATTCGCGTAGAAGGAGAGGTAAGAGGGAATGGTGAAAAATCATTTAGAAAAAAACACCCTCAGAACACCACTACCTCTCCATCACCACCAAGCCAGCCTAATTTGAAATATTTCATTTGACTATTGGACTCTAAGTCTTCTTTCCTAAATTAAACTTTATTGCTTTTTTATTATTGTGTACCTTCCTTGACTTGATGGCTATTAAGTTTGTGTCCAAACGGGATAGCCTAGAGTTAGACTAAGTTCAATATAACTCTTTTTTCATATTTTTTTAACAATATTTTTACCGTATTTATATATTTTGTAATACATGTGTATTTATCTCTAGTCTTTCTGTCATTATTTGTTTTTTATATGTACTATTTGCTAAGCTTGTATTTTAATTGTAATTTTTGGTTAATTGTAAGAAAAGGTGGTAATCTTAGTTTTGCCATTATTATTACATTATCATTATCATTATCAATATAATTATTATCATTACTATTATTATTGTTGTTAAACATAGCATCCAGTCGTATCGCATAAGAATACACTTAACTGACAGTAAAAAAATAGATTAAGTAGGCCTATATTATATTTGATGTATGTGGCTCAACCCCGTAAGATTGTTCTAGCACAGATTTAATCCACCCTCTTTCAATCGTGGGGGATGTGAAACAGATCTAATTACTATTCTATTTGTATAATGGTTCGTCCTGAGATACTAATATTATATTAAATATCTATACGCTAGGTTTAAAAGTCAAATTTTCATTGGAAGGGCACGTATTTACGTGCTGTACACGTATTCATACGTCTAGTCATGTTTTATTTACTGCTGCCACTAACGCGCTTGTTTCATGTTGAGCTAGACTGCCGAGCACGGGGAGATCGAGGTTCGAATCTCGATCGGGCGAACTGGGGCTAGTTTTTCCTAAATGGTTTTCCACTCTCCCTCCACGTAGATCCGGGTTCACTTTCTCTATATTCAACCTTAACTATTCCTAACCCATTAGCGTAATTAGTACTTAAGCGTATAACCCGAACGGTTAGTAAGACGTGGTGCTAAGTATTATTATTACTGCTGTCACTATTGATAGATGATATCCATTTTTTATAAAATGACATTAATAATATTATGGTAATGTTGCTCGCAAAATATAGGCTTGTATTTTTTATATATTCTAACAGTCTCTTCCTATGAAAATTAGATCCACCCAGATTTAGGAAATATCAATATATTATTACTAACTAGTGGATAGCTGTAGAGGTGGCTGAAGATTATCGTATGTTCACTTTTTACCTGGAACAGTTATTTAAAATGAGTCATCACTCGACTTTCTAGTTAAATTTTTACTCGTCAAAGGCTATAAGATTTCTTATAGATGTTGAGTTTCTTTTGTTTAGTTTTAAGGTGGGCTTGTATGGGACGCAATAAAAGGCCAGTGTTTTTGCAATTTTTGTGGCAACATTTTTTTTGGTCAATAGGATATATTAATCAAATATTGCTCTAGTAAAAACCGAGTTTAATTTTCTTTACGTGGTGATATCAACAATTGTTGAATATCTGTCACGAGCATAGCAGCATTAGATGATAAACTTTTTGAATGAAGACAATAAGTTTTCATTAAATTCCATGATATCTCGATTAATATTAGAGAACTGTTGATATCACCATGTGTCGAACTTTAAACTCTGTGTTTCTACTGGAGCATTTTTTAAGAATTTATTCTGGCAAATATAAATGTTTTGTTATAAAAATTTCAAAAACACTGCTCTTAACATTACTGCTCTTACATTCCCTACATACCTACCTTAAGGTATGCATATATCAAATAAGTTTTATTAATATTATAAGAAACGTACTTGGTAGAACAATTGGTTGATTGATTGTTACACTTATTAAGTCAATTAACAATACAAGTTATGAATATGTATTGTTAATTGACTTAAGAAGTGTATCAATCAATCAACCAACCAATTGTCGTTCTACCAAGTACGTTCCTTATAGTATTAATTTCATACTTCTCCTTACTACAAATTAAAATGAATTTAACAAATATGTTTTAGTAATTTGTGTAGCTGTCAAATACGGTAGGTAATCAAACCCTGTAATTGGACAATCAACAAAGTTGAGCTAGTCGGTATTTCGTATAGGCACGAATGACTATTACTGTATAGGTTTTAAATGTGGCTAATTACGAAGGTTATTTGCACCTAAGCACTCTTTAGACCTACTTTACACGTATCTCTTTACCGTAAACAATAATTATATCACTCTCTCGTATAGGCTACTTGAGTTTTTTTTGGTTGTTTTAGAAACTTATCCCTAACTAATTAAAAAAAAAAGTATACTTTCAACAAGTAGAACTATTTTCCTACCTTTCGAGTGGGTTTCCGGTATTTCAGAATTTAGAAGGACGATGGGATTATTTAGGATTCCAAAAGCTATCCACCAAATCAAATATTTTATAAATACAACCTCTTGAGTAACTCTTGTTCTGAAAATTTGTCTTGTATTTTTAGTAAATGCTACTATTTTATTTAATACTTGGAAAGGCAGACTTTTGTCAACTTTTAACAAATCCATTCTAGGACAAACACATCAAACATAATCTCGTAGAGCTTATCTATCACCCAGGCAAAAAAAAAAAGCTCTCTTTTTGAACAAAACACAATCGCTGTTAGAGAACTGACAGATTTTCAAACTTATTTGCGTCAGTTCCAGTAATGATACCCCGACACAAAATAAATGTAAGCCATTATCAACTTTTTGTGAAGAAAACAATGCTTTGGCAGACATTAATTTAAAGAGCTACAACAACAAAACTTTATATCCTCCATTGATCGCATCGGTGGGCACGTGGAATAAGTGTCAGGCTCATTTAATCTGGTTTAATGGTGATCGAGAATAGGTCAAGTGCTTAAATACCGGCTGGGTGTACTTAAGATGTTTTTATAAGTGGTTTACAGCGTTCCCTTCATGCAAGTGTGGGTACAAATCCTTTGAAATGTACCCTACTCATCCCTACCCCATTAGTCTAATTAGAAAGCGTGTCATTCTGATGTTTAAGTAAGACACGGTGAATCAACGAAAATCAGGGTGTCTACCATCCGGGAAAATCAGGGAAAACGGGAATTAGCCGGGAATTTGAAGTGATCGGGAAAAAACGGGAAAAGTAAATTACAATAAAAATCCGGGAAAATGTTGTTTTACTCAAAATATGAAATATAATAATCATAAAATCAGTAAATTATAATGTGATTCAAACCGTCATTTTTTTGTTTGTAGCAGTGTAATATATTTTTAATTCCTAGTAAACAAAGTTAGTACAAATTTAAAAGAATATGTTTATTTAAATTTTAAAACTTATTATTATTCATAACAAAATATTAATAGAAAAACGAGTGGGAGGGGAAGGCGAGTTAGAAGGATGTGACATACTTTTTAGTCGGGAATTTTAGGAATGATCAGGGGAAATCAGGAAAAAGGTCGGGGATTTCATTGGTCAAGTTGATGGAAATGGAAATCATCCAGTAAATGTTGAATCAGCAGTTTGTTAATATTGGTTATCAACATTTTATTGAGTCATATCTAAGAACTATTTTAATTAACATTAAAATCAAATTAAAATTTAGCTCCTAGATCTAGAGGAGTGTTTTAGGCACAGCTTATAAACTGTAATTTCACAGTACTGAGCAAAATTTGTTGAAGCAATGCTTCTTACCAAGGAAGCAGTTCATCGTACTCCACTGATAAACATGATTACCTCATGAGGTGGCCGGCGGCCCGCTGGTGTAAGTCCAGCTCCGTGGTGAGGCTGAGCAGGAAATCTTTCTCTTAACCTCGAACAACTTCACGCTAAACAAATCAAAAAACCGAAAGCCAGTGGGTGGGGAAGGAAAAAACAAAACCAACTAACAAACACGTTGTGAAGTCATTGTTTATTAACAGATAAAAATCGATTCGGACGCTCGAAAGGCACTTAATGAGCCCCGGTATCGTCACCGAACTTCGCGGCACCGCACACGACACATGTTCGGTCGGTCCAGTTCCTTTGAACAATGGCGCGATTTGTTTTAGCGGCCGTTGATGGGGTGAGAAAAATCACGCGGTCCTCTCGTCTCACAAAAAGCATCCGACGTGGTCTCTCTATTCACCAAAGACTGTCAAATGCTTAAAATCCCTCACTTACCCCCTATTTTCCGAGATCTACCCCTCCCTCCCTAACCTTTTCGTGTCGCCTCCGCATTTGAAAGCCAACAACAACATACAAAAAAAAAAAGTTTCTACCTCCCCTTCGCCTCCCACTCCAGTAGTAGGGATAGTGACGTCACGAAGGGTGATAGCGAATGGGAGAGAAAGAGGCGTGGTCTCTACCTAGTCTCGCCTGTCAATCTGAGATCTTTCCTGATCCTGATTGGTCCGCGACGACAACGTCCCCTCCTTCTATTCTTATGATAATCTGGTTTGAAGAAAAGAGACAGAGTGAGCTATTCATATAAAAGTTATTACAATAAAAGTTTCAGGTAGAATCGTATGACGGACAAAAGATGATAACAAAAAAAAAATACACATTTTTATTTTCTAAAGAGAAGTGGGGAGTTGTTTATTCCTTTTTTTTTCATCGCTTATACACATTTTTATTTTCTAAAGAGAAGTGGGGAGTTGTATATTCCTTTTTTTTCGTCGCTTACAAAAACCACACAATGGTAGAACGAAGAGAAGCACAAAAGAAGTGTTTTTTTTTTAAAAAAAAGAATTTTAATACCTCTCCATTGGCCATGCGCTGTTGGGTCAGCGAGTTACGAAACAAATGAAACAATTCAAAGATGTAACTACTTTAGTTCAGTCCACCGCCATTTGGGATTATGGCCCCTTTATCACCCACCCCCCTTTTTTTTAGAAGGGGGTGTTCTATTGTCCAATCATTACAATGGCCCACTTTTAGAAATAAAAAAAAACATATTGCCTTCAGAGACTATCACTTCTCACAATGAGTGAATTACCCCCAGTAGCTTACCCTCCCCCTTTCCACCCAGCTCTCATTCACCCTTCTCACTTTTCATTTGTCTAGAAGCTGGTTTAAATTGTGTTTAGTCTAAAGTGCTTCTTCTATCCCTCTCTCCCCTTCCGTACTTTATCTAGACCATTTTGACTACAAACACATGGGGATAGTAATTATCATGTAAGTATATAAAAGCTACGAGGAGGGGTAGTAGGCCTATTATGGTTGAACAAATTGAAATGTGAGAATTAGGGATCACACCTATTTAAACAACATACGCTTCCGAGATAAACGCTCTTTAATAGACGCCGGGTCCACATTGGTGGTTATGCAGACTTTGTGTCATCAAGCTCATCAAGTTTGAATGAAGGTGGGATTTTTTTTTAATACCTTTTCTTACTATATGTTCAGATTATACACATATTATGTACTAATTACGCTAATTAATTAGGAATGGGTGAGGTTGAATTTAGAGGAAGTTTACCCGCATTTGCGTGAAGTAAGCGTGGAACACCACCCTAAGTATATACGACCCGGATTTTAACCCCAATATCCCTGCAAGAAGAGAACAAGTTTACATAAACTTTAATCGATGTTTTCACGAATTTTTTTTCTGGCAAATAGGCTATACTTTGAACCTGTTTAGGGATTATCTCGATATTTTTATTCATACCGAGCATGGCCAAACAATTGGGTCTTTCCTGGCCCATTATTGATCTCAAATAGGTTTTAATTCTATTCAATGAATAAGAGAGCTCTCTGCTGTTGAGGTAGTAAATAATATCACACAAAGAGCTTTGAAAAGGCACTAAGTTTTGGAAACAGTCGCAAATCTATAAGCTTCCATTGGCGTATCGATTTTTTCGGATTTCTGTATCAAGAATTCCCTCTATAATTTCAATTATTCCTAAAAAGTACCTCTATAATGGATGGAAAAACTGAATTTATGTGTTTTGGCTCCATTCATTATGTTAATTCTTCGTCTGTTGATAAAGAATTTTTAAGTAAGAGGTAATCTAAACGATTGCTGATTAATATATATATATATGGGGGTCACATCCCCCGGTGGCCCCTACCCTGAATCCTCCACTGGACAAAGACATATTTGAATATGTCTCTAAATTAAATTATATTAAACTTTGTTGAAAAATTGAACCTGGTCACTGGAATCCAACCCGAGACTTTTGGTTTAGCGCACCACTGCACTCACCACTAACTATCAAGGACTCGTCCCAAGCTCAAGGTCATTCTTCACTCATAGATTAAAATATGTAAAATCTAGAATAGACGAGTGAGCTCACCTGCAAAAAAACACACAAAAACAAAACATGTAAATCCCGATTTGCCGGGGGATGTGGTTCAATTCTAGGAGCCGATGAATTCAAACATCCAAAACAGACTCTGTCTTAAATCATGATTGAAGAATGACCCTGAAACTGGAATGATTCATGGATTAATAAATGGTAGAGCATTGGCTCACTAACCCACATTCGGGTTCGATTTTAGTGCCCAGGGCACAGACAAATAATATATAATATACCCAGACACTCAACTTTCAGGTTAAAATGGTTGCGCTCCTTTTGGCAGCTTGAGTCCTTCAACACTAGGATCGCTGCGGTTAGTCCTATCATCACCCAGCAGTGACACTAGCGAAGCCCAGTATTGAAGGACTCAAGCTGGCAAAAGGAGCGCAGCGAAACCCCCGTAAGGTTGAGAGTCTGTTTCTTACTTGTCTATGGCCCAGGGATTACTTTTCAACTATAGGTTTACCTATTTCATTTGATTGAAATAATAACTAGTTTGGTTTGGCGCTAATGAGGAGTGTCGAGGTTCGAATACAGGCAAGGGGTTATTTTATTTTTTCTTAAATAGTTTACCACTCTCCCTTCATTTAAATGCCTTTACATTTCCTTTGAATTCTACAGTCCTCATCCCTACCACATTAGAATAAGTTTAAGTTATTAAAATGTGCTTAGCCCGGACGGGTAGTATGATGCTGTGACGGAAGAAAATAAATGGTAGGCTTACGGTGTACCACACAGACTTTCTCTTATATATATATATATATATATATATTTTAAATACTCGTAAGATTTGTGAAACTTAATAACATAAGTAGACCAGGCGCTAGCTAACATTGAATATGCATTTCAAGTGTGACAAAATTTGAATTCTGATCCATGTTCTGAGGACCCAGTTGATTACGAAAAGGGATGTAAATTCCGGTGGTGGTTGACAACCCGTGGGGGAGGGGGTGAATAGCGCGCTTGGGGTGGAATTTTGTTTCCACTATAACTACTGACTCGTTCATCGTATCATGATAAAAAAAAATCTAATTGTGTTCCTATTAGGTAGGGTTATAATTGTGGACTTTGTGTTGCAGTTAAATTTTATAATTAAATTAAATCTAAAGAAGAAAACGGCAAGTAAAATGTAAAATAACTACAATTATGTCTGTTGATGCATCTTGTCTCAACTCCCTGAGAAAGTCTTAAATGATTTTAAACAAGGACATTTTTCAGTAAAACAGAAGAATGGAAAATTTAATTGTGTTGCTAGTGATCATGCCCTTGAGCAAATATTTATCCTTTCTTCTAAAGTTATTGGTGGTTGGACAGGAATATCCAATCATATTCAAGCAACAAACAAATGTTGTCTACTTTATCACAGTAAATTGTCATTGCATGAGACTGTTAAAGTACTATAATTTTATCTCAGATTCCATTGATGACATAGACGAATATTCGCACAGTGAATGGGGCACAAATATAAGAGTCGGAGATGAAGGGTATTTGCAAAAAATTATCATATTCCTTTTTGAAAAGGATCATTTAAAAAAAAATAGTTTACCTAACATTTTGAGTGGCTTAGTAGTGAATGGGGAAGAAGTAACATCATTCCTGCTCAGGGTGCAGCCCATCGGTAAAGAAATGTAGGTACGAAAATTTTTAAACAGGGCGTTTAGTTGACAAAATGAAAAGCTTTTTCCTCCTACGAAACGGCTTGCTATTAAATCTTTCGCATGCTCAGCAACATAATCCAATAAGAAAGATAACCAGAAAAAAAAGGAGTTTTAAAGAAAATAACTATATACATTATGATTTTCTTTTGGCTATACAGATAAACACTAGTACTGAATAGTTGATAAATCACAAGTACTGCTTTATCCCCCCCACCTTGGTCTGGCAATCTCAAAAAAAGCAAGAAAGAAAAATTGATGAACAAAATTGCAGTAAAAAGCAATTTCACAAGAAATATGAATATATTTCCTCTTAGTCCGGAAGAAGTGCACTTTATGGATGGAATGGCACTTATACATTCAGTACCCTTTGTGGTCCTTTCGAAGACTAAAACATTTGGGGATTTAGCAAGTTTTCATTTGGACAGAATAAAGTGCTGCAAAAGACTAATTTTACAAGCATTGACGTAGTTTTTGACACGTACGGGAAATCATCCATAAAATTTGAAGAGCAAGAGAGAAAATCAGCTGGTGAAGATTCACTTATTGTGAGAATAACTTCCAAAATAGTAGTCTATACCCTGATTTTGGTTGGAAGAACAGTAGAAGTTAGTTACTAAAGTTACCAAAACAATGTTAATATAATCATTCATAAAGTCATGTCATCTGCAGATGTTACTTTTGATAGATATTATCAATACCTATCAAATAACACAAATAATATAAGAAAAATGTTATCAATGTTGGTGGCAAAGAAATATGTTTTGATTTTCTCTACTGTTCTTCCAACCAAAATCAGGGTATAGATACCTACACAGTAAGGAAAACAAAATAAACACTTTAATGTCTGTACCTATTTAATTTCATTTTACATTGGTGGAGAGTTTTTGAATGGAACCAAATGGTCTAAGAAAAACTATGAGCAACATGTTTCTAGGATAACACATTTCGTAAGTTATCACTTGGAGGCTGATTCTAGAATGTTCTTTCATGCTTATGAAGTTGTTCAACATAACTATTCATGCGGTATTGTCATCACATTCCTGACACTGACGTTTTCATACTTATAATTCGATTTTGGAATCATTCATAACTGTTGGCTATATTGGCCTTTTGATAATTGCCGGGGTCAGTAAAAATAAAATGTCTTGGGTGCCACATTGCTTCAGAGTATTGTAGGGATTTAGTTAGTAGAGTTTTGCCAGCGTTACATGCTCTGACAGGGTGTGACATACATAACAAGTAAACTGGGTAAAAAAAAGCCCTAAAATCTGCAACGCAAACAGTAAATATCGATACTTAAGTCTCTTAAACTTAAATACCTTTGTAGAAAATCAACTAGAAGTACTTAAAGTTTTTATATTTACAGTATACCAAGAAGCCTGGACAAATTTGTGAAGAGAGTAGACACATTTTATTTTGGGCCAACCCTAACGTCTAAAATAATATTGGTTCCCTACCCTGCACATCTGAGAGTGTTCGACTTCATGTACTCCGAGTATTAGCTCAACTTCATGTTTGGAAGAATTCATTAAATGCTTTTGTTGAGCCACTGGATCTGTTGAGATTTGGCTACGCTACAGATTTTGAAGGTAAGATAGGATGTTCTAATGAAACAGTCAATTTAAAAAAAATCTACTGTTCCCATTCATGTGTCAAAATTTATGTTTGAAAAGTTTTTGCGTTTGTAATTTAAGCGAAACTTGGTTCTGTGCGTAATGTTCCTGTTACAATTAACAGCTTCAAGAACTCCAACAATGAAATAAGTATCGACGAAGAAGAGAAAAGGGAAGAAGCAAATTGCACTTAACTTTGCATTTTGAAATAAATAACATTCTTTTGAGGACTAACAACTATTTAACATTTAACTCTTAATTTTAAAAAATTAACTGAAATTTATTTTGATGTATTGAATTTTAATTTGTTCAGGCGTAAAACAATACTTATTTGGATAACACATTATTCTTATATAGATTAAGGCCCCTTCATTGTTTAAGTGTTGGTATTAGTAAAATATAGGTTAACTTAAATTATCAACGTTAGTACCCTATGTAATAGAAACCATTACAATTTTTTTTAATTTTGTTACGATGAATGAGCCGGAAGTTATAGTGGAAACCAAATTCCACCCCAAGCGCGCTATTCACCCCCTCCATCACTTTTCATACTCGCCAAGGTCCCCAGAACATGGATCAGAAGTAAAATTCTGTCATACTTGAAATGCATACTCAATGTAAGCTAGCGCCTCCACTACTACTTGCATTGTCTCAGAAACACTACACCGAACAACATAAATTAAATAATTTACACTGTTACAAAACATTGTTTCTCTCTAACCTTCAAAGAGCATAAAAATAAATTGACTATCCATATATTTATATATGATTAGCCTTAGCTTAGCCTAGCTTAGAAACCATTGATTTTATAAAAATTTATTCTAAATAAAATATTTTTATTTTTGATAGTAGGTACTACAACTTTGCAATGATAAGATATTTCGTATCTCAAATATTTGTGGAGATAATATCAAAATTACTAAGGTAAATTACCTTCAAAGTCATTTTCATGGAAAAACAAGAATTGGCATTTTATTTGTAATGCTAAACAAAGCTTGGATACAAAATGTAGACTAATCAAAATTGCTATTGCGGGGTTTGAGAAAATCCGAAGCAGGTAGAAAGATTATGTTAAATTTCCCGATTATTAAAAAAAACTATATAACTCTTATACCATCGCAAAATAAAACTGCTGCCTTCGTAATTCATTTTTTTATTTTGGGAATTTACCTTAACGCATGTCTTTTTTTTAATTTAAAGAGTATTTTTGAATTTGTTAACACAAATAAAATGTAATCATTTCAAAAGAGGATTAAAGATAGGTTTAATTTATGTCCATTTGTAAAAGCTTTTATTTATTTTTTGGTACCTACTATAATTTAATGTGTTAGCACATTTCCAAAAGGCTATATTTTTTATAATATAAAGTAATGTAACGTGTGTGAGGGCTGTAGCTTTTCATTGACTGATCATCTCGACATGTTACCAAAGGCTTATGCCACTTTGGGCAAGATCTAATTAGGACGCATGTATTTATTTTTATAATTTGTATAATTTACTCATTCGCAACGACACTCCGTGGACTTTTTATTTTTAGTGGAAAGTTTTGCTGCGGTATGTTTACTCACCGCGTTTTTCCTTAGGACAACCATTTGGTATTATTTAGTCAATTAAATCTTCTGTTGGAACAATGGTGTATGTCACATTCTTCAAAACAATTCTTGGGAATAAATCACCTCGCTAGCAGGCTACGGCTGGGATAGCGAGGTCTGATTTTGAAGGTCAAGAGTTAGATTTCCAACAGAATCTATAAATATTATATATTTCTATGGCCTGTTTATATATTCACACCTTAGTACTCGTTTGGGCTATACACATTTGGACAATGGAATCAAAATTAGAAAAGCATAGTTTTAGCAGTAGTGTAAGTTATCCGTATTTTCAGGGAGGAAAGGGTGAAATCATTTAAGGAAATCCAACCTTGAAAAAAACCGACCGGAATTCGAGCTCTGATCTGCCCATCACTGGCGATCCAGTCTATAATTATCTAATAGCCAGCACATTAAAACTAAAGTGAAGAAAAATATTTGTGTTACAAGGTAATTTTTTTTTAACTTTATGTAGATCTATAAATATCGAGTCCTAGGCTTATTAAAACGTAATTTTGGCAAGATAATGAACAAAGTATTTTTCCAATTTTATTGAGATTTAAGTATTTCTAGTATAATTAAAATTCGGACTCTTTAATAAAAAAAAATGCATTTTTTTATCATTGGTGTTGTAATTTGTCAGTTGACACTACTAATAAACTATGATGGGAGACTGATCTGAAATTAATGTTTGTGTCATTCTGGGAATATTTAAAACTGATACATAAGGCTTATAATACTTTTTGACTAATGACATAGTTATGATTTAATTTGGCTCTCTTGAGTTTGGTAATTTATTTTAAAACTGAGTACACGCTCCTTCCCCGCATCTTCCCAAAAAATTAAATTGCATATTATTTTGAATAATTGGCTTAAAAGATAAAACAATTGGACCTCTACATTAAAATTCATATTTTAAAAATGTCTTGAAATAATTGGTTACGTACAATATTAGGAATAATATGAGTATAGAGCGATAGAGCCATACAAAATAACCAAATAGTTTAACTCAAAGAAAATAGTCAAAGAGTCAATTTTCCAATAACATATTTGGTCCTCTTATGAGCTTATTAATTTAAAAAGTCGAAGATAGATTTTGTATTAATTTAATTTCAGTATTATAACAACATTGCTATACCTTAGTTTTAAAAAATACGTTTAAAAAAATACGTGTCATATTATTTTTAAATTAAATCAAATGTGAAACTAAAACTTATTTACTAAGACATGTCCTTTAAGAGTCTGAAAAAAAATCTGAATTTGTGGACACGTCGACTAAACGTCAAGCTTGACTAGTATAGTTTTTTGGCTATGGGGAGGTAGGGTGTAGCTAGAATCCAAGCTGGGTGTACTGAAAATGTTTTTTTCTTATGTGGCTTTACAATCTTCCTCCACACAAATGTGAGTACATTTCCTCAAAATTCGACCTTTCTAGTCCCAACTTCATTGGTGTAAGCTCATTCATAGATGGGCAGGGAGACGTGGTGTTACGCCCTTCCTCCCCAAAATATTTTATTACTGAGACGTCACGATGGTCAAGTGCCCTCTTTATTTCTACCTCTTTTACCCCCTCTTTCCCTCCCTCCTAACTCCTTCATCTTGACGAGGCTAATCATTTAAGAAGAGATCAGTTTTGTGAACCTTCTGGATAAGTTGGAAGTCTGCATGTGAGTAGTCTCACCATTCAAGGTGGGCATTATAAAAAAAAAACCAAAGCATACAGTCAGCCGCCAAGGGAAGAGCTTTAGATCACATAGAAGTGCTATAGAAGAGCTTCTCTCCTCCGCGTCTCCCTGATATCCCTATTTCCTCCTCACATGAAGAAAGAAAGGAAAAGAAGGGTGGATTTGAATCCAGTGAAAAGGCCGAAGAACAGGTCCTCGGGTCTCCTTCTCTTTTCTATTTATTATTCTTTATTCAACCTGCGATTTACTTCTGTGTGTATCATGCGTGGGTCGACCGAGATGTGAAGAGTATAAAGTTTACCAGAATAGGTGTAAATCGTGGTGTATAGTGTCAGTTTAAAAAACGTAGTTTATTGCCGTAAATATACATCTATTGTGGATAAAAACTGAATAAGTTTATAATTCCGCCTCATTGGTTGAATGGTCTAAGGCGTCACTATCGCAATAGACCGGAATTCCAGTGACGGGGAGATCAGGGTTAAGATCCTGTTTGGGTTTACCGAGTGTGGTTTTTTCCTAAATGGTTTTACTTTCTCCCTACATAAAAATGCGGGTACACTTTATATAGATTCAAATTTCCTGATTCATAGCACATAAGCGTTAAAAGATAAGGTGAATATTTAAAAAAAATTAAAGGTAGCATTGAGAATATATTTAAAAGAATGTTTACCTACATAAATTGGCCCGTGGGATAAGGTGTCAATTTCGTTTGGTGTGAATAACCGCTGCGTAAAGGAAAGTTTGTTTTTCATAGATATTTTTTCACTTTCTTTTACACAAATGCAGGTGGTTAAACCCTATGCATGACTTATTTGGTGCTGACTGACAGTTCACAGCTGACAGCTGAAGAGTGTCAGAAGTCAGCTGTGAGCTGTCAGTCAGCACCAAATAAGTCGTGGAGCTACTGTACATTATTTCTTATATTGTATCCTACTATTTACTACCACATTAGTGTAAATAATGTGAATATCCCGGATAAGTAGGCTAATAAGACATTATACTAAAAAAAGTTTCCAATCATTTTTGAATTGGTACTTTTAAGCTTAAGTTTACATTTAATTTCTTATAATCTCTAGATTTCTAACTAGGGATATTGACGATAAACTATACCTTGAAGGGATTTGGAGAGTAGCTCGAAGGAAATGCACCCGCATTAGCTTGGAGAGCGTATGGTAAATCAACAGTGATATATCATATGTAGAAAAATCACCTTTAATATATTCGTCCAAGATTTTAACATTCACGTACCCATAACAAGCAATTGAATATATTAAGAAACTGATGAATTAGACCTTGTGACCACTGGTATGGGTGTATTTAGTCGAAAACACTAATTATACTAGGTTATATTTTTACAAGGGAAATTCACAAGAAACTAATCATCCCAGTTATATTTAGAACTCTTATGTGGAAGCATCGATTTTCAGCGATTTTATATTTAGTTTAATAAAACAAGAAAATCAAGCTTAATAAATTACACAAGTAGTGTTCGCTGGCAGAAAGGATTTAAGATGGGGATGTAGAAAACGCGAGAAAAGGCCAGTGTCTTTATAGCAAATATTTTTTACGGCAAAAAAAAATGCTTAAGTACAAACCTAGAGCTTAAGTATCTTCACATGGTGATACCAAAAGCTCTTGAATATCTGTTATGAACATAGCGGTATTAGATGATCAATCATTTAAATGAAGCGGAAAAGTTTTCATTAAATACCAGGACCCCTAATTTTGAAACTTGCGGAAATATTCGCTTGCGAGCTAGCTCGCAACTCATGAACTCGCAAATCGCAGGCTGTACTAAAACAGAGCTAATTTTGAAAGGTTTCTACTGTCGTGCGAGTGGGTGTAGTGTTGTTTCGCTTGCGAATGAGTTTTCAATCTGACAACACTGTAAAACCATGACGTTTGCCAAAGGATTGAGGCGATGAGATGCCACAACACATCATTATACAAGATACGTAACTGAAAGTAAACACTATTATTGTATTGAGTGCATCATATAAAACGATTTGTTTAGTTTTATTAGGAAACCATCTTCCATTTGTATACATCAAAGCTTGTAGTCTCAATTTTTTAAAGTTATATGACTATATGTAAAACCTTTCATAAATATAATGTCCACTTTAGCATACTTGGTAGCGTGCTTGGTTCATAATCAAACTTCCACGAGTTCGATCCCACCTCTAATAGAGCTATTTTAATTTTTTGTG